>VYZT01018655.1:190346-211782 GCA_013400735.1 Pomatostomus ruficeps | reverse complement strand
ACCCCTAGCTCTCCCAGCCTGTCCCCAGGGCAGAGGTGCTTCAGCCCTTGTAGCATCTTGGTGGCCTCCTCTGGAGTCGCTGCAGCAGCTCCGTGTCCTCACGCTGGGGGCCCCAGAGCTGGGCACAGCTGAGCAGGGGGACAGAATCACCTCCCTCGACTTTCTGGTCACACTGCTTTGGATGGAGCCCAGGATGTGGTTGACTTTATCTTAATTTTCATTTCCTAAGGCTCTTTGTAGTAATGCTTGACAATAAAAGGAAAATAAGTAAAGGATGAGACACAAGAGAAGAGACCAAAATATATTTCTTCAAATAATGCTGTACCGTCTTACCACCATTTCGCTATGTGGGACATTTACATAGATTGCTGAGCCTTCGAGTTTCAAAGCTCTTCAGAGCTTTGTACAACTACAGTGTGTGTGTACGCACAACAGGATTACCCTTGGTGGCAGTGTTCACTGGGCTGCCATGGAACCTCTTGCAGTTTATAAGGTGGCTACTCTGTTTTGTGTTTACTATTTTGTAATTCTTTCTCAGGATAGTGAATATTACAATTCTCTGAGATGGATTCTTGAAAATGATCCAACAGAACTGGACCTCAGATTCATAGTTGATGAAGAACTTTTTGGTCAGGTTAGTATGTTTATGTAACGTAGAATAGACAAAACATGAAAGAAAATACTTGACCTGTGAAATTAGGTGATTTTATCTGTATGGTGTTAAGAAACCCCCTTCTCTCTCAGCTGCTTTTCACTCATGCAGTGCTTTTAACCTGGCTGTGATAAAGGACTTGGAAATAGGCAGAGCTTTAAAAAACTGCTTGTGCTTTTTAGTTAAATATTACTTGCATTGAAATGTAGCTGTTGCTGTAAGGAAACCAAGACTAAGATACCCATAGTCCCATTACCTGAGCTGGAGTAGAGGTTGATTTTATATGTTTGGCTGGAAAGGATGAGCACTTTTGGAAGCTGTTGGAATTGCTGGGAGATAACATGGGTTTTTTCTCTTAAGATGTACTAGAAATCTATAGAATAAACAAGTTTGTTATTGTGTACAAATATATTTATGGTAAGTCATATAGAAATACCACAGGTCTTGAATAAAACTTCCAAATTACAAGTGCCAGCTAGATCTAAGAATAGTAACCTTTATGGTCTTGTGTAACAACAGTGATCCTAAGAAGAAGCAATGAAAATGTACATCTGATAACTGAAAATGAGATATTTGTCTCCTGAGGTTCTTTGTAAGAGATGCATATTGATTCACTTGCTCGGATCATTGCTGAAATGGTTTCTCTGTAATTGTTTTTCCTTGAGATTTGGAATGGATGCTGGGTCATGGAATATGCAGTCAGTGAAGTCTGCTTTACTCTGAACTTGTGTGCAGTCTTGGGTGGTGTGTTGTAGCAAGTCAGAAAAAATGAAGGTTTCCCATTGCAGTCTAGCACTTCTCAATAATACATCTCTTTTTAAAAAATGTATCACATTCTATTTATTAGGTGACCTGTGTGACTATTTCTCATATTTTTCTAATTCTGCAGTCTTCAAGAGCTGCATGAATTACCTAATATTAACATATGAATTCTGTTACATACTCACCTTAAGACCTGTTCTTTGCATTGCATTTAGACCCATCAGCATGAACTGAAAAGTGGTGGATCAGAAATAGTTGTCACCAACAAGAACAAGAGAGACTACATTCAGTGAGTAGTGGCTGCTGTGTGCAGTGTATCTCACTGGCTTGACCTCTAGCACAGGGGCTCTGTGTTAGCATTATTTACAAAAGGAAGTTGTTGCTTTGTGTATAAATCACTTTAAATGTGGTTTTGTTTCGTTTTTTTTTTTTGCAGTCTTGTAATTCAGTGGAGATTTGTGAGCAGAGTACAGAAACAAATGACAGCCTTTAAAGAGGTATGGTTTTAATTACAAAATAAATTATTCTAAGAATTTGTTGCATCTGATACTAAGTTTTTTTTGACACCCTGAAGATGCACAGATGATTTTGTTAAAGGTATGAAAAAAGGCAGTGATACTGTTTGTAGAGTCAGTTTTGAGTTATTTCAGAATTAAAATTATTTTGGTACGTTTTTTCTGAGGTGTTTAGTTCATATTGAAAAATTTGCTTATTTCTCAATCCTGACTGACAGCTTTAGCTGTAGAGCAAACTATTTAATGACCTCTGCAGAAATTAAACTTAATTATATTATATTAGTTTGATTTAAACAAGGTCATTTACCTTTATTTGTATAAATTGTATTACATGTATGATATTCAGACTTCCATACTCATCACTCAGTGTAGCACAATAAAGATGTGATAAGCCAATTAAAAGTACTATAACGAAACTGGGGAGTACTGGTGTCCAAACATCTTTATTTGATGTATGACTTTGGCTCTGTTTACCAGAGCCTCTAAATATCCTTCTCCATGACTAAAAATGCTTAAATAATGTTGACTTCATTCTTACAAACTTTCCTTACCTTTTTTAGGGCTTTTTTGAACTAATACCACAGGATCTGATTAAAATTTTTGATGAAAATGAGTTAGAGGTAGGTGTATTGTGGAAAAGAAAACAAAAATTATGTTGAAACTTAAGTTTACTGACTTAAACTTTTGTGTTGTTTGTTTGGTTTTTTTATCTGTATAGTTATTAATGTGTGGACTGGGAGATGTGGATGTGGCTGATTGGAAACTACACACAAAATACAAAAATGGCTACAACATAAACCATCAAGTAATACAGTGGTTCTGGAAGGTATAGTGAAGTTCTAATACTTTCTTATTGAAAACGTGTTCAAAAGCTGCTGCCTTTCTGCTGTACTAGTTTATAGTGTGATTCATTAAAAGGTTAGGTAAGTATTATTTGACCGTTAAAATTCCTGAGAAAGTAAGAAAACTAAAGATGAGATGCATGGTAAGAATGTAAATGCAATACTGATGCTTGCTTCTCCAAAAAAATCTTAAGTCTAACTAGGGTTAAAAATACTTGTGTAGGTTTTCCTGGCATGGTTACACTAAAGAGGTGTTAAACTCTTCTGTTTAATAAATTACAGGAATTTGGCTTCTAGTTCATAACATCAAGAAACTTCAAAGAAAGTAGGGGGCCAAATCTTCAAGGGAAGCATTTTAACAGCCTGCTAAGCCAGTAACCATACTCTTGTTACAGTGCCATTAAAAAATTGTTGACTGCATAGCTTTAAGCAATAGGCAGAGAAGTATACTTGACTGTGTGTGTCACTGAAAAAGTTGCATATATATAAATATGTATCTCAAAGATAATGATTTAGAGGTAGATACTATGTTGCATAAGTCTACTAGCTTAAAACTTAATTTTAAAATAAATCTTTAATTGTAATCATTATCATACATAGGCAGTCTTAATGATGGACTCTGAAAAGAGAATAAGATTACTTCAGTTTGTTACTGGCACATCACGTGTTCCCATGAATGGGTTTGCTGAGCTGTATGGTGAGTACTTAAGATTATCTTCACAATTAAGTAACAAAGAACCTGATACCAACATTGTCCTGATGTCTGACTTCAGACACTGGCAAATTATTTTTCAAATTTTGTTTTAAAATCTAGTATATACTGGCAGTTATAAGAAACAAAGGGAGAGCAGAGTCAGTTACATCACACGTTTCCCATATTCTATAAATACTTTGTTTTAATTCTGGTTTTGGAAGTTTTTAGATGTATAGGACTTCTCAAATGAATGTGGATTTTTAAAGTTCTCAAGAGCTGCAAAAATCCCTGTTTAACACATGATTGAGCTTGAAGAAAATTCTCACTTATCCAAGATCTGATTACAAAGACATGCTGGCATCAGCAGTTAACTTCAGTTCCCCAACTGCTTTTATCTGCTCACAAGCCACGGTTGTACAGATGCAGTTGTTTGTAAGGATATACTCCAGAGGGGACCACTGAAATGACACGAGTTAGACATAATGCCAGAAGAAAAGTACTGAACCTACAGCACCGGGACTGGAACAAGCAGATGACAGCGGGGAGCGGATTTCAATAGCAAAGCCAGAAAAGCCACTGTGGACAGACTGCGGGCAAGCAGAGAGAGCAGCCCACAAAGGGTGGGGATGCTTGGCTTAGGAGAAGTCTGTTCTCGGCTGCCATCAGCGATTATGTTTTCTGCTAGACTACTTTATTAAGGCTAAAAGTGCTTGAGATGCTGTGCAAATGACTGAATAGCCTAACTTGCCTCTTCGATTAAGCATTTCCTCTTTTATAAACAAGACATTAATTTGTTTATAAAACAAAAGGATTATGAACAAAACCACCCATCATGTGTTCCCATCTCTCTTTATTTTCATCATAAATACGTGGTTTATTTTTTTCTGTTCCATCAGTAAATGAGTTGTGAGTTCCAGTGGGAAGGACAGTGTCCTCAGCAGGCTTGAGCCACGTGTCTGCTGCTGCACCTGGACCTTGGCATTGTTGGTGTTACAGCACATGCTCCTTCCAGGGGAACCCAGTCAGAATTCTGCTTTGTCTAAGAACACCACTAGAGACAGAACTAAGAAGTGATACGGAGAAATAAAAACGGCTGAAGTTCTTGGCTTCCTTCTGCCCAGGGATTACAATATCCTTGGGCAGTCTCCTGTAATTGTATTCACTCACTAGTTAATGAAAAATTCAACTAGCAGTTGTCTTGCAGAGTACTTTGTTTCTGCTTTACTGTGGCCAGCATGCCATCCTTACTAAACCCCAGTAACAAGTATATTTCCTGTACCTTGCATTGAAAGAGCTGTAGGTGATTTTAAGTGCTTTGTGCTGGTCTGTGGCGCTTTGCTGCTGCCGGGCTGTTCCTTCCCGCGCCCGGTCCGCAGCCCTGGAGCCGCTCCTAGCGCAGATCTCCCTCTCGTGGCACAGACGGGCAGTTCTGCTCCTCAAACGCGAGTGCTCTGAGGCCAGGAGCGAACCCGCCCGCGTCGGAGAGCGAGGACACTGAACAGACATTCTCTGACAAGACAGTGAATTTTTTTCTTTCTTTTTTTAAAATACACCGTCTTCTCCCAGCTTAAGGAAATGGTTACAAAATGCCCTTTGCATCCACTTGGTGAGAGTTGAGAAGTCCAAGAATCTTTGAGAGATGAGATGCTGTAAGGCAGTTGTTGAAGGACAGAGGGAGCTGGGGCTGCCCTTGCTGGCCAAAAAATGTTCTGTCGGGTGCATAAGAACATCCTGGGAGTACACATACGTTTGCCATGTTTCCAAAAGTTCTCAATTATCCTTCTTGGTTGTTGCATAGGTAAAGGTGGATATTAAATACTTTCTACCAGGTTATATAACCTGGCATATGGTGATAAACATGTATAAGTTTTTACATGCAAAATTTATAACAGTATAAAATTGTCTTGTCCAGAAAATTTTCAGTGCCAGCTACTATGCATATGCATTTAGATCTTAGGCTTCTGAGCTTAAGGTGTAAAAGTCTCTTGAAATTGAAGTATAGCAAGAAATAATTAAAATATAAGTGATTTGGATTATTGACCATTGCTGACTATAAGTCTGTATTTTATTCATATAGATAGCTCCTTCTTATGTCAGAACTGGATTACAAAACCCCCAAATATGTCATAATTTGAATTTCTGATTATAAAAGGATCCTCATAATAGGGTGAAAATTGATGTGTTCTTTTCTGCAGGTTCAAATGGACCACAGTTGTTCACAGTTGAACAGTGGGGTACCCCTGAAAAACTGCCAAGAGCTCATACCTGGTGAGTATTTAATTCAGATAAATTATGACCTCTGGTAAGAGTGATAAAATACTTAAGAGTTTCTCATCTGTTTTTCAGCTTTAATCGCTTGGATTTGCCTCCATATGACTCGTTTGAAGATTTATGGGATAAACTACTCCTAGCGATTGAAAACACTCAGGGTTTTGATGGGGTTGATTAAGACAGACATAAATTATATTGGTCCAGTGCTGCAATTTCATTTTAAGGGTTTACAAACAAATGAAAATTTTCCAGGGAGTACCATTGTATTTAGTCACATGGCTATTGAATCTTCATAGTATCACGTGTAAAATAACTAAGTATTAAAAATCACTAACTTTTGAAAATGTATTTTGTCATTTCCATAGTTTTGTGTACTTTGCTAATACATGCAATATACACATTGGATCAGCCAGTGCCAAGTAAGTCAAAAACTAAAATGTTTTTAGCAGTTGCCTCTTGTACAATATTTGGGACTGTCCTGCAGTAAACTACTGAAGTAAAGCTGTGAAGAAATCTTTGCAGAGGATTTAAATTTGATTTGCTGCTTCAAGAGGAACAACTGAAATTGTTAAACTGTTTTAAAAAAACCAAACAAACTTCGTGTATTACACTATCATAATCTGTGCTGCTTCAGGCTCTTTGCAACAGATCTGCCCAAAGCACCTTATAATTCAGCATATTAAATAAAATATTGGAAAACATTTGTTGCATTGTCAACCATCAGTTTGCAGAACACTGACTTGCTGACACAGTTGTTAGACTTCCGTTTCCAGCTTGCTTTTGCTAAAACAGTGTAACAAACACAAGATTTTTATACAAAACAGATAAGCAGCATATTCTGAGTTTTAATGAGAAATTATATCCATTTTTTTGTTTGAATTTATATACTGATGTTGGTTTATTGAGTGTTCATCACTTTTTGGGATAAATTTGTAGATTAACAGTAATATTTTCAATTCAGCCTTTTGCAACAAATCAATCTTAAAGTGAAATTTGTATGGATATCACTCAGTATTTAGTTACTGATAGTTAGAGGCCTTTATTATCCATTCTTGCAGTATTGCACTACATAACAATAAAGAACATGTTTACAGGGTTTTCTGGACCAAATTCAGCAGTCTGTTATGTGCACACTCCTCTGAGCTGCATGGAGGTTATGCACATATGATCAGGTGCAGAATTTGGTTCTGTGATATGTTTACAGGTTGTGAGTTTCTACAGCTGCATTTTTATATTTGTTTTCTCCAGTGTTAGTCTAGAAACCAAATTTGTTAATACAGTATAACCAAAGTCATAACCAACAATGTGCAATTTATTGTAGATCAACTTGTCGTATATAAATATTAGTTTGATTTCTTTTGTAAATGTGGGTATTTTTTGTATTAATGTTAACACTTTTTTGAGCAAGTGCTGGTTAAAATGATTAGCCAAGTTGGTTCTGAAAGAAAAAAGTGGGTTTATATACCTGGCTTGCTCAAATTTTAAGATTTTATTACCAATATGATCTGAGGAAATGACAGTACCTAGCTTTGGCCAGCAAATTTCTGTTTAGTCACAGTCTTTATAAATATGCAAGAAGGAAGTGTAGCACATCTCTCTCTGAAGATATGTAAATTATGTAACAAATGTTATTGGGTCTTAAGGGATATTTAAAATCCCGCTTTGTTTTATCCTTTGACTAGGTCATTAGGACTGAGAGCATTACATGTAAATAAAGGTAACTTATACAAATTTCCCAAATCTATATGCAGTTTTGTAAAATGTGAATGATATATCAGTAAATCTGTATAGATTTGAATGTAGCAGGTTTTGTTGCATACTTTAAAGTATAAAATAAGGATCCTGAGAGCAGTAAATAAAAGTTTATTCTAATAAGTTGTGATTCAGTTCTTTGAAGTGTAAATCAGTAATCTTGAAATAGCAAGAACTGAGTAATTTTTATACTCCTAGGTAGGCCACGACAGTAGTTCCACCACAACATGCTGCTGCTTTTGCAGAGCGGTGAAGATGCAGCAATGCTGGTTCCTGGTGCTCTACTCCTGAGACCTGCAGCCTTGGCCAAATGCACATTGTGTTTTTATAGAAGCTCGAGGTTGCTACCAGCCTTCAGTGCATGGACAGCCTAGAGATGCTGAGGGGAGGCCCTTCAGCAACGCTGCTGACCAGGTGAGGCAGGGCCAGGCTCCTTCCTGCTCTAGGACCCTTCCCAGCAGGTGCATAGCTGGATGGGGAGTAAGAGAGGGGCCGTGAAACCCTGCACACATCCCTTCTGTGAGCTTTAAACTAGATTTGCTGGGGAGTGGTGGTAGCAGCTTGTGCTTAAGTAAATGAGAGGTTGGTGGTGCTGGGTATCATAGAATGGCCTGGGTGGGAGGGGAACGCCTTGAAGATCATCCAGTTCCAAACCCCCTGCCATGGGCAGGGACACCTTCCACCAGACCAGGTTGCTCAAAGCCCCATCCAGCCTGGCCTTGAACACCTCCAGGAATGGGGCAGCCACAGCTTTTCTGGGCAGCATGTTCCCGTGCCTCACCATCCTCACAGTAAAGAAGTTTTTCCTAATATCTAATCTAAACCTGCTCTCTTTCAATTGGAACCCATTCTCCCTTGTTCTGTCACTCCATGCCTTGTCCCATCTATCCTGTAAGTTCCCTTTAGGTATTGGAAGGCCACAGTGAGGTCACCCTGAAGCTTTCTCTTTCCAGAACAATCCCAATTCTCTCAGCCTTTCCTTAGAGGAGAGGTTCTCCATCCCTCTGGTCAGCTGGGGCAGGGTGATGGGAGTGAGGCAGCCTTTGTGGAGGATGCCACAGGCTGAAAGGGCCTGCCTTGTGTACCTGAACACAGAGGCAGCGAGGGGAAAGCCAGGAGGAGTCAAAGATATGGCTTGTCTGGCTGGAGGCAGGGAGAGCTGTGGAAGGGACAATGGGCTGGTGCAGACCTGTGTGGGAACGTCCTGGTCTGGCCTTGCCCTAGGCTGCTGTTTGTCATGAGGAACGGGGCAGGGATCGGCTGCTGTCCCTTTGTACTTGTATTTTCTGCACATCACAGCTCTATTCCCTGAAGCACATACACATAGGGAGAGGGGGAAACTCCAGAGACGCTCCTATGAACACCAGTTTTTTTCACCAGAAACAGTTCTGCTTGTCAGCTGCAGACTTCTTACCATGGCATTGCAGAGGAGAGGTTAACAGCTGCTTCCCTGTGAGCCAACAACCAGCTCTGCCACACTGATTTCATTGCCCTTAACACCCAGCGGTGCCAGGTGAGGGGTAAGGCAGAAAAGTTTCTCAGGTAGGTAAGAGCTAATCTGCTGGGAAAAAAGAAAAAAACAATGTATAGGGTTGATACTTGGTAAGACATTTTGTGCAGAGCTGGTTAAGATGCATTGATCTGTGAAGAGACTCTTTAAGAGATGAGAAAGATCTTGAGTACATTCTAGGGTAGGGGCTGGATCATAATGGGAGGGAAAGGATGACTGCAACAGGAATAGTTTTGCTTTCCTCAGCTTTAAAAACACCACGCTGAAAATTCAGGGGGAGTTTGTGGTTGCAGTTTTCTGTACTGCTCCAAGCTGCACAGCTGTAAGCAAAACAGTTCCCTGCTGTTGGTTGTGGCTTCTGCAGCTCAGAACTGATTCCAGGCACCTTGTATAGAACATGGAGATTCCTGTGAAGGCTCTGCCTGGGATTTGGACTCTTGGCTGGGCTGGGAGTGGCTACAGCACCTCTCTGGGCACTGAAGGTGGCTGGGCCAGGCCTCCCCCGGCGGTACATTCCGGCCACCTGGAGTCAGTAGGTGATGGGGCATGGCAGGCTCTGAGCTGCTGGCACGGAGGTTAGATGTGTTACGGTGGTGAGAAACCTCCGGGAAACTTTGCAGGGGCTGAACTTTGCTGGGAAGTTAAGGCATCCCTGTTGCATGTTTAATAAGGATGGTGGTGGTGTTTATTTGTGTGTTAATTATTACAGTTATATAGTAAAGGGTGTTTCTGAATAAATAATTATGATGCTTTTGAAGAAGTGAATTTATTTAGCCTAGAAGAGGTAAGTATATAGATTAAACTCAACAAAGAGTTGCAGTGTAAACTGTTCCTAATTCAAAGGTCTGCTTAGACTGCTGTGAGTGAGGCTTTCTTAGTTTTTTTAGTCCATGTCACTAATCTGATTTGTGTTGACTTACAGGGTTTTGGTAAGAAGTCATCTTTAAAATTTCTCCTTTACTCTAAAGGTTATCATGTCTGTGGAATTGCTCTGCAGTCTGGTGGTAGGGAAATGAGATTTTAGACATGAACAAGATACATTCAACACTCACTTGGAGGTTTGGGGCAGTGGGGGCTGTGGGTTTTTCCCTTTGAAATTCATTTCTCTCAACATACAGGTTTTTAGGCTGGGTGTTACTTTTATCAAGTCTCTTCACTTCTCAGGGTGATGCAGATGATTCTTCAGCATTCTGGCTGCATCATGAGGTAGCGCTGCAGGTTAAGAGGAAGTTAAAACCAATAATTTCTATAGAAAGTGCTATTGAGTCTTTACTTACGCAGTTTGAAGGACACGTGACTTAAATTATTTTTAATTACTATTAAAAATCACATCTGTAGCATATCAAACAACTTTTTTATTAGAGAATAGGTTGAGTACTAATGCATCAAACCTAGGCAAAATACATGAGTGTCAACTACTCATTTTCCTTCTTTATCCTGTTTTTCGAACCTCACTATTTCATATATATGCTTTGTAAGCTATCTAGTGCCTTGGCATTTGATTTGTTCTGTAAATCCATAGCACAGTTTGGTGCTATTTCACTAATTGATGACATCTTTACAAAAATCTGCTCATGTGTCCTTGAAATACACAGCTGCCTCTGGCATACTGTCAACATGGAACACGTCCTGGATCAGCACAGATTCTCTTTTTTTTCCTTGTGTACTTTTTTCAGTGCAATTTCAGCATTACTTACCAAATACATGATACTCATCAATTCCCTAGGGTGGGAATTGCATCATGGCAATGGTAACATGCTAAAACACTTATGAAATACTTAAAACTGAATATGTGTACTTTTAAATATTGTCTTCATTTAACTCATTTCTTGTGTGGTCAGAAATAATGTCAGTCATTAGGAGACTGGACTCTTCTGTGTGTCATTTTTCACACTCTGTGTGTTTTCCTTTCTGTTTCTCATTAATGACTGTGTTGTGGTGCTTGAGTTCTTCACATAGGGTCTTACAATACTATTTTCTTTGTATGAGATTCTGCTTTTTATCAGGCAGTTTATTTTAATATCTCCCCTTTTTAATCAGCTGTTAGAAGACTCACTGTGCAGTTCATATGATGTGAACCAAGAGGAACTCATTTATCTGCAGTCTTACGGCCACCAAGGATCCATACCTCTGGTGTCATAGAAGCATGTTTTTGAAATGTCTATACATTTAAAAGGCAACCAACACCTACCATCTTCCATGGTTATAAATGGGAATTAAGCATTTAACAGCTGCCATTTTGCTCTGCAGCATCACAGAATCAGTAGGAGATGCAAGCACAAGTTTTGCTGCTCTTATACGAAATCATTTTTCTTTGAAGTAGAGACTTAATTGCTTTTTCTCTGTGGAACATATATCATTAGCACGCTAATCAGAATACAAACAACTCACAAAGGGGATAATGAGGGAGAACTTCCATGTAATGCTTGGTTTATGTCCACGTGATTCTGTAGAAAAATGTTTTGTTTTGCTGAGCTGTCCTTAATTTGAGGTTTCTTGCTTAATGAGACTTCAAACAAGTTTTGCATTGTAGGTTTCAGGTTCTCATCCCAGAGAGAGGCTTGGGATTTTGGGGAGGGGGGAGGCCAAGCAGCTTGGAAAACCTAAACAGACATTAAGTAAGTGAGCCTGCCTCTTGAGGAAAGACAGATAAGGCAGCCTTCCCAAATGTGACAGAATGTAAAGCTTCCCGTTGACATACACCATAGTCTAAAAACATACATTACAATTTGTTTTTCTTAACCCCTTTTGAGTTTAATTTAATGGAAAATGTTTTCATAATTGTCTGATAGCTTTTCTGATATTTTCTAGAAGCTGAAATATTTCTGGTCGGGGTTTTGTTTGGAGGGCTGGGAAGTATGACCTTTTAGAGGCTGTGAATACACCTCCTCCTATGCACTGCTGCTTGGGAGTGTGCAAAATGCTAAAGGTTTAAATCAAATTGCCCCGAGGACTGCTTACTGACCTTTTGAATGCAAAGCTGTCAAAACCTTCAACTAGACATCAGCTAGAGAAGAACACTTAAGGCAGATCAATGCAAATAGAAAACAATGTGGTTTTGACTTTTGGTAATTCCTAGTTAGTGAAAAACAGTTCCTGTGCTACAAGAGCTGCTGGAAGCAAACCCACACTGCCAAGGAGTTGCTGTGAGTAATATGTAATAGTTATTTTTCAGGGAAAACCTTTTATAATCTACTTAAGAAATTAGAAGTTTTCATTAATTGCCAAATCCTGATATAGTTATCTGAGCAGGATGCTTCATTGACTTCAAAGGGATTTTTGTCTACTTAAGGAATGCAGGGTCAGGCCCTTAACTAGTGATAACTTTCTTCAGTGGGTTGTCAGATATGACAAACTATGCCACTTTAATAGAAGTTACCCTGGCCAGGCCATGCCATCGTTTTGTCTGGAAAATCTGCTTTCTTGCTTTGCCCGAGTAAAGGGATTTCTCTATAGAAGAGATTAGAACTTACTCGCTAGCTGAGGCTGTGGTTTATGTGAATATATTTTATTTCCTTTGAATAGCTTCAACACATTATTTTCTAGTTATGATAATTATATAATAAATTCAGTTTCAGAAAGTGTTTGATGGAGTTATGAGCCCCCCCATTCCATGTATTGCTGCCCAGCAATTAGTTGTCCATCCTTAACAGATTTATTCCTAATTAGTTGTTCATGCACTATTGCTTGTTGTAATGCAGAGTTTTAAATAAATGCCTGCCTTTCTATGTAGACCAACAGAAATGGACCTAAAACCAAGGGACTGAGAAGCTGTTAAATCCTATTTTGGGGCTCAGTCCAATAGTTACAGGCATCCTGTGCTGAAGACTCACAGAATCATTATTTCACAGGTTAGTAAAAAGTAATTCTCTGTGCTTTATCAGAATGTTAGAAGCGCTTTTCTTAGTATAATTAAAGGTTAGCTATCAAAATATGAGGTGCTGCTTCATGCAATATAATATCATCAAGCTCTAATAACACATAGGTAAAAATTATTATTTTGCAAATTAATTGATTTTGCTATTCTCCACGCTGAGAATTTGGAGTCTGACTGTAAGCCTTTCTAAGATCAAATTTTCATTTATATAAATGTCTACAATTTTGTAAAGATAAGAGGTGAAGTTGATATTTTGCATGCTTACACAGACATGAATTAGAAAAGTGAACAACATTTCAGTCCTGTGAATGCTTTTCCGTACTGGAAAAGGTCTAGCTATTTAATAGACTCTTAAGGTGCAAGCAGGCTGGGTCTCTCACTGGAGAAAGAAGTGAATCCTGATCGTGCTGTATCTAATTGAAGCAGCTCCGTCAGTCGGTGTGGGGCTGCAGCTGCCGCAGGGCTGGGCTGTGGTGGGCAGTGGCTGCAGGGCGGGACTGGGGTCTCCTGCGCTGGAGGTGCTAACGGGGACAGGCTCCTCCTGAAGCGCACAGCAGTTTGAATACTCAGCAGGATTGGAGGGCTGCTGTCTGTATGTTGAAGGTTTGCTCTGCTCAGGCATCATGCTCTGGGTGCTGCAGCTTGCTGAGGTTGGGTGGGATGGCCCCAGCCACTCCACATGGGATTTCCACCCAGTGACTTGCACTCGCCTGGTCCTCAACTGAGCACATCAGGCCACTTTAACTCCCTAACTTGTCATAACCGCCCCACACACATGCCACATGAACTTTTTTCCCCTAGTTACTTAGGATTAATATTTTGGTATATTTTCCGTATGTGTATTATTTAAACAAAACAAGTTCCGTCATGTGCCAGCATCTGGCCACTGTGATCTTACAGAGGTATCTGAATACAAATGACAGCAAAATGTTATTTAGCATTTAGCAAACGTAATCCTGGGCTAATGACTAGCAGCACAGATAGCTGGATAGCAGCACAGCTGAAACCAAGTTATACTATGAGCAGCTTTAACTGCTGCTTGCTCTCCTGATGCATTATGCAGGCATACCTGTGTATGCCACACACTAAATTGAACCAGGGAATTAATTCCAGCAAAGAAAAGGAAACTTGTAATTTGCCCCCCAAGTTATTTCCATCACGGTGAGCTCTCTTGATTCCTCGCTTGGCCACACAACCTCTTTGCAACTGACAGTGCCTATGCTGAGTTGGCAAGTACTAAATTGCATTAAACTGAGGGCACTGGGGATGTGCTTCCTTCAGAGCTTCTGATCTTCTGCTCTGCTGTGCCTGCGCAGGGACCAGGTGGAGACCTAAGCCAGGTTAGTAACAATGCAGGGGAAGGAGGAATTGGGGTGGGCTGCTTTGTTTTCCCCCAGTCGCTTAGGCCGTGCAGGGCACTGTGATGCAGCTGTGTCTCCTGCCTTCATATCCTGCCCAGCACAGGGCAGACAGCTCTTCCAGAGCCTGTAAGTAGGGGAGATCCCTGTAGACCCCCAAGTGACTCCCACAGCCCAGCTGAGATAAAATCCCAGCAACTGCAGCTGATGAAGGCAGCAATTTGGGCATCAAAAGAAATCCCCCCTGCAATGCCCAGCTTTTGGCTCCCCTCGGTTCACCCCCCTTGGCTCGCTCCTTGCACCGGGGTGTTGCCTTTAGCGGGTCAGCCTGAATTCTTGGTAAAGCCGTTTTGGTGCAAGTCACAGCTTCGTGTGGCCCTTCAAACATCTCAGTCTCCATCCCCAAAGCCGCGTTGTGCAGAGGGGCATTTGCAGGCCGAGCCTCTGTGTGCATGTGAGGGGGAGGAGGTGCTGGGAACATGCCTTGAAGGCTTCAAATCTGTTTATCTTCACACTCCTGAGAGGCGATCGCTCTCCCGTGACAGGGCAGTGCGCTGGAGGGAGCAGCGCTGGCAGCACCGAGATAAACCGATGGGGCACAGCCTGCTTTGGCCAAGTGGCCTCTCCCTGACCAGCAATTCCTTATGTCTCTGGGAGATGAAATGGAACAAGAGCAGCAGGAAGCCTCCTCCAATCCTTCTTTTTAATAGTTCCTTGGGATAAATTGTAGATAAGAGGAGAGACCACATTGTTAACATGCTGAGAATGCAAAGACAAAGGAAGGGCAATCTTTCACAGCAAAAATAAATAGGTATCTGTAGCACTGTATATTCAGCAGTATGTCCAAATTCTAGCTAGGCTCTAACTTGCCTCATTTTTAATTTATTTTATTTCCAATATTTATCATTGCAAACATATAAAGGAAAAGAGGAAGAAATTATTTGCCTGTTTCCTGTTGTAACAGCAGAATGAAAGTAACTTATATAGGGATGAAAGGAGACCATATTTCATGCCTGTTGTTAAACAAATAGCTGCAGAACAGTGGGTTATCATGATAAGCATGACAGACTAACAAAATGCTGCCTCTGAGGGATTCCTTTGTAGATTCAAACATAGAAAAGGGTAACCTAGGAGATATTTTCTTTCTGTTCAGTTATTCTGGGTCTGATACTTATTGTATCAAGCCAGCGCATAAACAATTTGATTTATGGAAGATAACATCAGAGTACAGTACTGTAGCATTTCCAGAATTTTGTTTATTTCTGTATTGGGGAAGGGGTCTAGAGAGGGGACTGTACTGAGCCAATTAAAAAATATATACATTGCAAATGCATTTTATGGGACAGCTCTTCTCCACTTGCTCGCCATTCGTGTGCCTCGCAACTTCTACATGTGCATAAACCCTCATGAAAATACTCCGTGTGTTTCAGTGTGCAGATTCCAGCTGCTGCTGCCAGTCTGCTGTCACTTTGGTCCCATGCCAGCCGAGTGCTGAGGACTTTGCTCCCAGGAGTGCTGAGCACCCCTGAGCTCAGAGGAGGTAAACAGTGCTCAGCTCCTTGTTTGGGAGCCCAAGGTGGCATGGCAGAATGTGCAGGCTCCCTGGCTTGGGCAATGTTGCTGGTTATCTGGCTGATCCGAGCCACTGTCCCATGCTATTGCCACACCTTCTGCTCCATGCTGCAACCCTTGGTGTTTCTACACCTAAGAGCCAGGCTAGGAAGGTAAACCAGGAGAAAACATGCTCTACTGAAAAGCAGAAAGGATTTTCTGGCAGGCTATGTGTTCAGAGAAGTTCACTGAAGCAGGGGAGCATCAGCTGTGGCATGAAGGCCAGAAGAGAGAGCTTGGAGCTGCAGTAAATCCAAACTCCACACCATAAGGCCTTTACACTGTATTTGAGAGCAAGAGTGCATCTGGGATCAGGTATGCCCCTTTCTCTGTAGCTGTGTGGTTTGTTAAAAGAACTAACAAGATCTGGTGGCTTGCATCTAGGAAACAGCGGGCTGATTGACCAAAAATACTTAGGTATTCTTCACACCTTCCAGTAGCAGCAAATGGGCATGGGAGAGCAAGGGAATGCACTTTGCCGGATCCCTGTGAGGCTGCGCTTCCGAAGTGCCTGTGGTTACCTCCAGCAGCAGGGGAGGATGTTGGGATGTCATCCATCTCCTGCTGAAATTCATGGCAGGGTTCCTCTTCATTCTGGTGTGACAAGCCTTCAAGTGTGGGGGTAAACACCTGGAGGCTGTGTCTGGAGCACTGTGAAACAACCTGGCAAAAGCACACCACTGATTTGGGCCAGTGAAGCGCTGGAAGGTGGCTGGAAGAGGAAAAAATGCTAATATAGCAAATAATTGTACTCCTTTCACTTTGGAGTTGTTGTTTTATGATGAGCTGAGATGTGTGTTAAAATCCCTTAGTCAAGGTGTGCTTTTCCTGTACAGGAAGGCTCCCCGGAGAGAAAGTTCATTAGCATCCCAAGGGCTCAGCCCAAAGTGTGCTTGCCCATCTGCTCATGGAAGGAGTGAATCTCCTTTGAGAAGGCAATGGAGATGGCAACTCTAAACAGGTTCAAAATGAAGCAAGAATCTACTAAGTGACCAAATGTGCCAAAAGTAAACATTTTTATTGTGGGTCTTAATAGAGTTAGTGTAACACACTTAAAATCTTATGAATACAGTGGTAATTGGGTCAGGAGTTTGACACAAGAAACCAGAAAGTGTCTAAACATGCTTACAGTGACACCAGATCAAAAACACTCAGAGCAAGAACTATAAGGACAAAAGGGGCTTCCCTGAGAAGAGTTAATGACACCCTGCTAGGAGTGCAGCGTCGTGGCAGCCCCTCAGCTGGGCTTTGGGGACTCTGTCTGAAGGCAGAGGGGGCTGGTGCAAATTGCTGTAATTCCCCTGCAGTTAATGGGTTTCTGGCAATTACCACTGCTCCCAGCCTGCCCTAGGCTGCAGCTCCAGTGCTGCTCCAGCCTGCTCAGCTGCCTGTGCTGCCGGTACTCTGCGGTGTCTGTAGCTCCGGCTTCCTCCACACCAGCAGTGACACCCAGCAGCTCCTACCAGCAGAGCTGGAGGGTGAGCTGGGACCTGGCACTGGTAGCAGGAAAGGGCTGAGCCCGTGGGGGACCAGGATAATGATTATATGTCCATTTGAAAATGGATTTGGGCTCCAGGACCCTACTGCCACCTCTTATGGACTACAGCAAATTGAGGATAGTGTGATTGTACATATTCCAATGGGGGCACTTTAAACTGCTGTAAATAACTCTCTCCCTACCTCTCCTGTTTCCCACCTAGAGGTGCTCATTCCTCTCCTTTTCTGTTCCATGACATTATGGTGTTAGAGCACAGCCATGTGAAGCCAAAACAGGAGACTAGATCATGTGGGCAAAACCACTTTCCCATTTCTGAGCTTGTTAGATCAGGTGGGATGCAGCAGCATGTGGGAACCCAGCTGAGGCCATTTGTGACCATGCCAAACACCATCCATGCTGCTGTGACAGTTTTTTCCAGACCACAGGGATGAAAGAGCTAACATGATGCCATTCATTTTCTCAGATAGGGGTGAAAAGCTCAGTGCAAAACTGACCACAGACCAAAAAGGACTGTTTCTGGTTTAAGCTGAAGGAGATGTAAATGTTCTAACACCAGAAAAATTTATTCTAATGTGGAAAGAAACTGCATTCTCCATTCTGGGTTTGTGGCTGCAGTGATCTCATAAATACAGTTCATCTTGGGAAGGTCCAGTTACAGTAAATTTTCAGGTTCTTTCCTTTTCCTGAGGCTGCTACATTCCAACCCAGGAAAGACTCCTGCCTATCAGTTTGCCTTCTAGAGATGTTAGGAACACTTTAGACAAAGTGTATAAACACCACGGTCATGAAATTTTATTATTGTTTTCATAATAGTATCAAATTCTGGATTTTACAGCCCTAGCTCAGTTTAGCAGTTCTGCATGCATTGCCAACTGCCCATAGAGCAAAGCCCTGAGTCAGATCTGTTCAAGTCAATCTGATTTTTTAAATCTTTCTTTCCAGGAATCATATAGACTTGTCTGGCCAGAGCTGAGGCTGGAATGCAGCATAAGGTAAATCAGGTTATTTACGGACAGCAACCTGGACAGGATGCTGTTGTTCCAGCCATTGATAAAACTTCAAAGAGAGCTCTTACTACTGGCTTGGGTTTTAAGACACTTGAAGAGCTGACTGCTCAAGTATTACAAGTTATTATTTCTTTGAAAGATGTGTGCAGCTTGTCTGCGGACCCAAAAATCTAAGAGAAAACACAGAAAAGGGTTTAAATGGGTCTGAAAAGAACCACAAAAACCGGGGAACTTTGGGTAGCCAAAAATACAGCTCGAGTCAAGCAAAAAAAGTCTGTGTTGGTGACAGAAGAAAAATTGCTGCCTTGGAGCAAAGTAGGCATAGCTTTGTTTATGTTGGCTGGCAAGATCTTGTACTTCTGGACTGCCTTTCTGTCATTCTCAAGATAATGCTTCTGAAATGGTTGGCCGAGCTTCTGATCTTCTGCTTTGGCTGCATATTTACAAATTTGGTGTATCTGACAAAGTTACAGCTGGCAGTGCCTTGAAACTGTGGTTCAGTGAGTTTATCAGTTATATATGAATTTAGATATGTTATCGCAAGTCTGCACTATCTCTAAGCCAATTCATTACTGGGAAATGTGTTAAAATAATGAATCCTGACAAATTAAAGAGGGAGAGTTTATATTCATCTAGCTATTGAACTGCTTAGTTCTAATAGGAATTGTATTACTTATTTTGTTAAACAGAAATATGAAAATGAAAATATTGGTGTGACTGCCCAGACCCAGGCACAAGGAGCATTCCAGAGGGAAGTACTTTTTTTGTTAAGCCATTTAAGACAAATATTGCATTTGATCTCATGAGTCAAAATCTGTTGCTGGCAACGTGTAGTCCAGGGAGATGGTAAAGCAGTTTCTCCATCAGAGCAGAACACAGCAGTGAGCACAGATGACACAGCTAAGGCAAACCAGCCCACAGGTAAATCAGGACTCTAACTTGCTCTCTCTCTGTTGGCTTTTTTTTTTGTCCCCTGGTCAACTCAGACCAATTTCTCCTTCAAAAAGGGCTAGTGAATTGGGCAAGGATGTGTTCCTCCTGGGACAGGTGGGGTAGTGTCCAGTGCTGGGCCGTACAGCTCAGCCACCCACTCAACGCCTGCAGGAAGCAGTGCCAAGGTCTGCAGGGAAATGACCTCACATCTACCCAGGGACAGCTCCAGCCACTCCACCAACTGACCATAGCATCTGGCATAGAAATGTTACTGGATATTGCATTTCCTGTTGTGTTTTTCTTCTAGGTGTGCTGAGGTCCTCTAGGAAATCTCAAATTCAGGTTGCACTTGTCGCTTTTTACACGACACGGAGCCAGCACAGACGGACGGACAGCCAGTTCAAGAAGCAAGAGTGATTTATTCAAAAACTTCACACATATATATCATGCTAAAAACCCACAGCTCATTGGAGAAAATCTTGTCACGCCCAATTCCCAAACACACTGTGTAGCGAATCCAAAACAGACCTTGGGAACAGGGGTTCATGTACTATTTACAAGAACTATATCATTGTTTTCCTTAGAATACATGGGAAAGCAGAACTTCTCATGAATGCTGCAAGAAGCAGAAGAAACTGTTACCATTGAATTTTCAGCATCCACATGCACTGATGAAGCAGAGTTTAGCAGGAGAGTGTACAGTGCCAGCATGAGCTGCAGATGAAAGCTGTGAGTTTCCCATGAGAAAGAATGAACATTTAGTCATTAATGCTCAAAAATAATATAAACAAAATTGCTTGTGATTTTCTTTTCATAGTTCACACTTTTCTGATTAGATAAATTAAAACACTGAGGAAAATTGAAAAATAGTGGGTCAAGTGGATCCTGTTTCTGTATTTGGTTCTATTTGGACACCAAAGCAGTGCACGTGCAGTTCTGCTCTGCAAAGTGACTGTGAAACTGTCTGGATGCCTTTTGGGTAAGTGACTTGCATGTAAAGCAAATATTTCATAATTACCTTCCCTGAAAACTTTGCTTGTGTATTTTTGACAAGTAAGGAAGATTATATAGGTCAAACTATGGTTTACATCACATTTTTGTAGTTCTGATTTTCTCCTGAACACGTTCAGAGGAGTCACTGACTCAGGCTGTAGCCAGTCCTGGTGATGATGCAGCAGAAGGGACTGGTTTGGCTGCCCTGCTCTCAGCTCTGTGAGCTTTGCAGTGCTGGCAGGAACAAAAAGCAGTAAAAACTTGCCTGTCACTGAAGTCAGCAGCTCTCACAATGAATGCAAACATAGGGCAAATCTGCTGAGTAAGAAGATGCCTTCCTATGCGGTAACTTTAGAAACTAGAAATCTGAACAGACAAAAAAAGAGATTAGAAATTGCTGGCTGCAAGCGTGGAGTAAAATCAGGGGTGGAACCGAAAGCTTAAATGATAGCGGCAGCATTTGATGGTATCTCCCGTACACATTATCCAGAGGGTGGTGATAGCATGATTCTCAAGCCATGTTTGCAGTTTAGGTTGCATTTTGGCAAGCTAGTTTGAGGCAGATGTAAACTTAAGGCTGTTTTCTAAGGATGCAAGTAAAGGACAGTTCATGCTTGACAGCACAGCGCTGTCCCATGTGGCCACTTGAAAGTGGTTTTATTGGTGCTGTAGGATGGGCTTACTGAGAACCACTAACAAAATTGGCTTTTTATTTCTGATCAACGCTCATCCTCAAGTCAAACATTTGTCTGCATGTGTGGGAAGGCCAGTTTTATCTGGGTGTGAGGGTGTTCTGACACACCTGGGCAGTGCTGCACCTGCGGCGGGCAGTGCAGGGTCCACTGCTCAGCACCTCCCCTGGTTCGGTGCTCTGGGCGGGCAGCTCCGGGTTTGGCACAGCCCTTGGCTAACGCCGCGCCGGGTCCAGCGCACGTGTTGCCGGCGCTCGCCATGCCGGTGAGCCGTGCGGTGTCCCGGGGGAGCCCGGCATCCCGGGGGAGCGCATGGCCGGCAGCTCCTGCCGCGGCTGGAGGGCTCAGCCCTCCCGGCTCGAGGGTCGGCGGAGCTGCCGTCGGGTCCCGCTGCTGTCCGGAGGGGCCGCGTCTGCGGGGCCGCGCTCGGCCCAGATGGCGCCGGAGCCCGCGGCCCCTCGTGCGCGCG
>VYZT01018655.1:110098-190018 GCA_013400735.1 Pomatostomus ruficeps | reverse complement strand
GGGGGCCGCGAGGGGCGCGGGCGGTGCGCGGCCCCTCCGCGCGCGGGCGAGGGGCTTTTGCTAACGATTCCCTGTAAAATCAGCCTTTTTACGACGCGCCCCGCACCGGCTGCTTTGGCAGGCTTGTAAAATTAGCGAGCGGGCCGGGCGGAGCGGTCGCACCTGTGTGGCCGCCCCGGCGCTGCGCTCCCCGCTCCCCTTGGCCCCCGGGGTCACCGCGCCCGTCGCCCGTGCCGTGGCGGGGCTCGGGCCGGTGTGGAAGGCGCTGGTTCTCTCGCTCCTTGCATTTTGCAGCCTGAGGGCTTCGCGCCGCTTGGAGTCAGTACCAAGTTTCGCCAGAGTTGTCCGAGTTCGGAGCGCTCGGAGCGTGTGATAGCGATAGCTTCACCTCTTGCTGTGGGTTCCGCGGGAAGCTGCGAGCTTGGTAACTTGTACGTCTCTGCTTACATGTCTGTCCTTACAGGCAAAATGTTTTTTGTTTTTTGTTTTTTTTTTTTCCTTCTCTTTTAGGAGTGTGGTGCTTTAGTGAACTGTTTTTTGTGAAAGAGCCTCAGGACGTTACTGTCTCAAGGAAGGATCCGGTGGTTTTAGACTGCCAAGCCCGTGGTGAAGCTCCTATAACGATTACATGGCTGAAAAATGGAGGCAAAGTATCTGAAAATGAACGGATCTACACTTTATCCAATGGCTCATTGTATATCAGTGAGGTGGAAGGAAAAAAGGGAGAACTGTCTGATGAAGGATTTTACCAGTGCTTAGCTCTGAACAAATATGGGGCCATTCTCAGTCAAAAAAGCCACCTCACACTAGCAAGTAAGTCCCAGCTCCTGTTTATTAACCCACTTATGAGTTTGTGACAGCAATTCCCTTAACAGCACACAACAACCTATCATTTTGATTGTGTACCTGAAAAGTTAAATTGCAAAATTACAGAGTCATTCTAGAGAACCCTTATTTCTTTTTAAATGTTTAAAGATTGTGGGGAAAACTTATGGTGGTCCCTTTTTGAGTTCCTGATGTGGCAGAAGTGGCACAGGCACCAGTGAGACCTCTTGGGCAGTGGTGCTTTGTGTGGGTGGCTTATGTGTGTCACCAGTCCCTGGAGCAGGTGGTGATGCAGAGTCATGCTGGCTACACAAGTCCTGGGTCTTGTTTCCCAAGTGCTGTTCTGGCAGCCTTACAAGGGTTATCTAGAGATATGATGAAAAAAAATTAAAAATTCCTTGTTCAGCATCTTGATGTTGTGTTGTGCCATCTTGGGGCAGGCTGGAATGATTAATATAGATGTTTATCTTTGGGAAAGGAAAGGGGGGAAGGTTTCCTGGGCAGTTCTAAGGCCTTGCTTTTCTGACACGTGTTCAGCCAAGCAGATGTGGGTGCTGTCCCTCTTGGGGCTCCTCTGGAACCTCCCATAAGGGCCTGTAGTGTGGTTCCACTAGGAAGCGAGAGTCACATTTCTGGAGTGACTCCCTACTGCTGCATGAATGGTGAAGGAAATCGTTGTGTCTAAGTGCCTTTATGGCTTTAACAGACTGACCCCGGGTGTTTGTTGCCCTCTGTTTTCCTATCATCTTTAAACATTGAGCAGGAGATGTGTGTGAGGAACTGAATGCTGTGCTTTTTTCCAGGCAGTGCAGAGCTTTGCCACTAGACTACTTCTACACGTGATCTCCTTTTGCCTCCCAAAAGTACATGGGAATGTACTTTTCAAAGAAAAGTAAATTTTGGCAAAGTAAAGAAAACTTTCATTTCAAAGAAAGTATAACACAGAGAGTACACAGTTTATGTAGTCTTCTCATGTTCCCTCTATAATAGGACTTAACTGATGAACTTAATCTAATAGGAAAAGACTTCCTTTGACCTCTTCGACCCTGTTCTTAGCAGCAAGTTGCATAAAACTGGTGCTGGTACCTCTGTGAAAACTTGACATTAGTTCTGAGTTGCAGCTTTTACTAGATTCAATCTGAAACTAGTTAATAAAATTGGTACATAAGCTTACATGAAAAAATGTGTGAATGTTAACATTTGTCAGTTTTCCTGTGTGCTTCTGACCTGATTATAAAAACTGTCCACGAGATCCCTCAGGAAGGTGTGAAAAGCCTTGTTCAGTGAGCCAGAGCATTGGGTGGTTCAAAACCATGCTGGAAGCAGGTGGCTCCAAGTGAGTGCTGAGTTTTCACATACTGGAAGAATGTGAAACTCTGAACTCTCCATTTCAAAAACCTGCCTACATATCATTTTTTATCTTGCTCATGTACAGGATTAAGAGACTAAGTAACTTTTGGGTGCTTTTGGTAAAATGGTGAAAAATCAAGTATTACAATTTTTGACATTTAAATTCACCTCGCTAAGTTTCAGAGTGTCAGCATGATTAAAAATTAGACAAGAAAACCCTTCTAAAGAGCATAGGATTTTTTTTGTTGTTGTTAATCAACATAACGCTAAGCAGAGACTGATGGATTGTGTGTGTGGGACTGGAAAATTCAGTGCCACTTTAAATAGGAGACATTGCAGGATGAACTCTATGCTTAATACCAGAGAACATCTGGAATAGTACAGAGCACTACAGTAGAATAGCATGGCAATGCAGTTGTAGTATCTGGTTTTATTCAGACAATACTGAACTTCTGTAAATGTTTGTTTTTCACATACACTTTATTTCATCAGAAAGGTGGTTTAATCTTGCTGATTTTCACCAAGAAAGATTTGTGAACCTATAGAGTGCAGGCTCTGGAGTGAGATTCTTGTTTTGCAGCCCTTTTTTTCCTTCTCCACTTCTCTGTAAGACTGTGACAAAAGGTTTCTTTTTCTTCTTTGAATACTTGAAAGGCTTTCTATGGCTATTGGAGAAAACTGGAAGAGATAGCGGATCCATAATGATCACAGTAGGTGTTGTTGACTTAGTGATTAAGTGGTTAACTAGTGGCCAAACATGAAGTTATCCTATGTAGCAGTCTCTTCTCTTTAGTCATGCACCAATCTGACCCGTTTCAGAATGCCAACTTTACTGTAAAGCTGTGAAATTGGGCAGTAATTTGTACTGTGATAATTTGGAGCTCATAAAACACGTGCAAAATTAGTTTTCTCTCTCATTTTCACAGTGGTTCTGCCTGCTCTCATGAACTGATTGAACTTTGCAGACATACTAAGTGAAATAAATGAAAGTCTTGTGGGGGATTTTTGTAGCCTTACAATTTTTCTTTTTAGAAGCAGTTGTCGGTTGCTGCAAAGGCAAATTACCTTGTGGTCAGGGTACAGAAGGAACTATACATATTAAACAGGTGGAGAATAGGCATTAAATGGGCATTCTTTCTTTGGAGGAAAAAAGCAAATGCTCTCTTCAGTTACTGGTAGCAGCAGGGTGCGAGGATGTTCTTTTACTCTGCCTGGTCAGAGGTTTTGCCAATAAGCTTATCTTTGGCTTCAGAATTGTAATGTTTAGTGTTGCATTTGGAAATCAAAAACTTTAATCTGTCCAAGAGTTTAAGATCTGAACACACAAGGAGATCAGGTCTTGGTTTCTAAAGTTAGAAACTGGAAGCTGAAGGTTGCACTCTTGGCAAGAATTCCATTATTCATGTGCAAATTAAGAATTCACAGGGTTAAAAGGTTAGAAACTGGCCAGGATGAGGTTTACCCTTGTGATAAAGAGCAGATGACCCTCATTCATTGGCCAAAGCTTTCATGTAGCTCCTCTGCAAAGTTAGTGATTGCCATGAATTGTTCTTGAGGAATGCAGAAATTCAAATGTGAGCAGGCCTTTCCTTAAGTGTCACTATGGAGCCTTATCTCCCGAGCACATCAGAGTAGGTCTGCAGGGACAGGGTTCCTCCCCAGAGGCCCCAAGGCTTTGCTTTCCTGTTGTTCATCCATGCACAAAAGAATTTGACTAATTTAGGGCGCTTTTTTTTGGTGAGATCCCACTACTTTTTTAAAAGAAAACTCTGCTGCTGAGGTAGTGCTTAGGTAAAACTAAATATTAGTTTCAGTACATGCTTCTAGTTACTTCCAAAGCTGGCTGATTGATGTGGGGGCAGAGGAGGAGGTCCTGTCTGCTTCTTTGTGAGGCAGCATGTGGGGGGAAAATGGTACTACTTAAGAGCGTGCCTTACTCAAAATGCAACTTTTGCCACTGCTATTGAGAGAGATCTCTTTTAACAGAATATATAGGGAATGTAGACTTCAGCGAAAGTCTTTTTGGTACAACTTCGAATCAGCCAAAAGTAAACAAGCTGAGATTTTTGTTTTCCTGCATTTTAAAATTATGATTATTTAACCACTGTCAACTAAGATTCTGTGTAAAAATAAAGCTAGACTTTCAATAAGATATTATTAAGGAAAATTGGAGAAAGTGGATCATGTTCTGAAGCTGGTAACATGGGCATTGGGCAGTGATTGGATAGGTTGCTCATTGTTTATTTCCTTTCCACAAAAAGTGGAAATGGAAGTCTTAAGATGGTTGGACGGTATATAAACAGCATTCCTAGATAACCCTTTCTCCTCTTGCAACTTGGCTGAATTTATTTTAATGTTTGTGAATTACAAGAAATGTAAAACTGATTCTTCTTGTACAGGTTTCTACATTTTGCAAGAGGGAAGGTAATGCAAGCAGGAAGTTTCTGGGGACATGCACCTGGAGGGAAACGCTGTGTATGCCCACTGCACTGCAATTTGTGAAATGCTGGGCCCTTTACACATAGCAGGCTATACTTTGTGGAAAGTTCATAATTTTGCTTACCTGCTGAGGCAGTGATGTGACTTCTGGTCCCACTGTCCTGCCAATAATTGGCTGTATTTATGTTTTTATAGCCTAATAACATTTTTGCTCTGCTTTTAAATATTTGCACTGAAGAGTGCATCCAGCTGAGCCTCTTTCTGTACTCTGACAATCACGTTTTCTTAGCACTTCCAGCTGTTTGTTCCCACTTTGGCATTGTGCTGTTCCTTGTGTGGGCACAGCTGCATGTGTAGCTAACTGAGCAGGGAACTGGTCTGGGTTAAAATAATAGAATTAAAACAAAAGATGGTGTTTAACCCAGGTGAGTTCCCTGATAGGGTTTGTCCTGGAGCCACTCACAGTGATTGCAGCGGTGTAACTGAGAGGACTGATGTGGAGGTGGGGAGACTTAGTGGGAATAGGGGAAGGCTAAGGAAACGGCGTTTGTGAAATGTGTAGGCAAAAATTTTACTCTTCTGCTATGGATTTTTTAAAAAATAATTTTGTATCTTGCCTTAAAATAACAGGATTAATAGCTGTGGTCTAACAATATAGGTTTCATTTTCAATGGAATCTGTCATTTCAAGTGTCTTCCAAATGCCTATAGAAGTCAAAGGTATGTTTAATTAATGTAAGTAGTGATGGAGAGAGGTACAAATTGTGAGAAGGAAGGGTGGTGTTAGGGGTCAGAAGTGGTTTTGGACTGACGTGGAAATGAAATGGCAAATGGCAGCTGTAGGCAGTAGTCTTGTATTGAAAGAGATAGCAAAGCCTTAATACTGTAGAACTGGTGTGGTTACAGACAGCTCGAGGACCTGGTGGTCTAGATTTTGACAAGTGCTGCCCCACTGCTATTGCTTTGATTAGTTGGTTTGAATATCCTGAGAGGGAAATTTGTTTCTAAGCTGAGAGTGCACATGGCTGATCCTTAATGCATTTAAATTCCAGTATTTTTAGGCAGGAGGATGAGGTTCCAATGGCTTAGTTAGCAATGTCAGTTGATAACAATAAGAAGAACAGTAAGATTTTTGTTCTTTAACTGAGATATCCTGAAGAAATAAGAAAACTGGGGAATGTTATCTTTCTTAACCCTTTTTATTGTAGTATTTTCCTCTACAACTCCCCAGGCATCTTTTGACCTGAAGTCCTGCAGCACCATGACAGAAGACAATTATCAGCATCCTTTTAAGACACAACCATTAGTTACTTTTCTTGTTGCTGTTGGTACTAACTAGGGCATTCCCTCTTTCATCAGTGACTGGAATGCACTTGTAAGAGCTTTTCCACAGACTAAGGAATGGGCTTTTATATTGTTACCAAGATAAAAAAAGTATAAGACTTTGCTTAGTGCACATGAACAGAGTTTGTTTCCACTACCATGTTACAAAGTGAGCTTTTTATGGGTTTCCTCAACACCTCAGTTTCAAATTTGTGTCGAGCCTAATGCCAGGCTTAGGCCTTCCATGCCCTTGCTTCTCTTCCTAGCGAGACTGAAGCTGTTAGGGTTTATTTACTAGTTTTTATCAATGTAATTTTACAATGTATAAAGTTTTTACTAGCTTCTTTTTTAAAAGAATGCTCAATCTTTTTGGCAGTGTACTCTATAGCTTATAAAACTTTCACCTACATGAGAAATGTTGAAGGAAAACATGGTGCTGTGCTAGAAGTCGTTCAGAGCTGTGACCAAAAGCACACACTCCTTACCTGGTGTGAGTTCTGTGTGGGCTGTGTGCACTAAACTGTGCAGGTTCCTTTTCTACTTGCAAAGCAATGTATGGCAGCAAAAGATGCTGTTCTGTTCCTGCAGTGTGGTGCTCCCCCCCACTGCTCCCTTTCTTCCCCCTCCCTTTTTCCCTGCATTTCTTGGTGTAGAAATTGTTGAAAGGGCATTCAGTAAGGCCCCCTTTTGTCAGCCAGCTCTGATTATCCTAAAGAAAGGGATCTCACTCTGAGCAGTTGTTTGCCTAGAGACTTGTTGTCACGTCTTCACAATTTAACAGCTGTGGCTATTGATGGTGTGCAGAACAATTTAAGACAATGACAAAAGAGAATCTTGGAGGAAGAATTTAAAAGTTACTAAGCGTTTTCCTACAGAAATATGGTCATGCCCATTGTTGGACAAATTTGTGCTTAGTATTTGTTTGTTTTCCTCAGGATTTTGTATTTTTTCCACACTTTATCTCCAAAATTGTGGTCATAATCTTTATTTAGTTTTGCATTTTTTTGTTTTGTTTTTGTTTCATCAATAGGCCCAGCTGTTAAATTGGGATTGATTACTTCCAGTCTTTATAACTGGTAATCACCACCTAAGTGAAAAAGTAATCAACAATGTCAAGACTCCACATTTTGTTGAGTAAGTGTGGGTTGTGTGGTCAACATTAGTTACTAGGGTCAACCTCTAGGTAGCTTTTAAGCAGCAGCATTTTAAGCAGTGTCTACATTTTAAAGTTGATTGTCTCAGCAATTGAGTTAGAGGTGGAAAAAACCTTGTCCTAGTCCTTTAGCCTCAGAACATACTAAAAGTATGATTTGGAATTTAATAATAGCAATAATTTACCTTGGCTTAGGAGTGTGTTAGAAATTTGCTCTTTAGCTCTGAGGTGCAGTAGTTTAATTTTGAAATGATTTGCTTATGAGAGAGAGTTTTAAAAGAAATAATTACCTGATTGAGCAGGCATAAGAGGTACGTTATTACAAGAGGTAATAAGAGGTAAGTTATTGCAAGCATTAAACATGTCATCTGGTGTTCTTTTAATACATAGCTGGGGGGGAAGTTAAACTAAGTCTTTACAGCTTGTGGTGTGCCTCTTGTATAGAGTGATGAATGAATGTTGGAAACCAGAGAGGATCCTGTGAACAGAAGCAACTTTATATTTTCAAATTTGATTTTTAGTGCCTTCATAAAATAATCCTGATCACATGGATTGATTACATTGTTTGTTCTCATTTCAGTAGATTAGAATTTCTTGTGGTAAACCTTCGTGGCTTTTGGGGTTTTCTTGGCTCTACTTTGACCCATTTCAGATTAAAGTCCAAGCAAGATCAAAGAAGTTTAGAAAACCAGCTTACATCTCAGCCTTTGCAGCATGAGTTTCTCATGTGAAATAGCAATGCTCTGTCTTCTCCCTCTAAAATCATATAAGTTACCTCTCAGCATATTTTACAAGGTGGGTTTGTCAGCTCTTTTATGCTGTCTTGAGAGACACTCACTTTCTGTACACCTTAAAAGGGCGAGGAAGACATATCAAATAGAAAAGCATTTCTTTTATTTGCTGATGTGTTCTAACATTGAAAATTTTCTCATCATTTGTGTCCTCTCCCATGTTCCCACTCTATATTCTTTCTTATGTCAGGTGCAGTCTGATTTTGCTGCATTTAGTTGGTTTTTGTTTTTTTCTTTTCTCTTATAAATTGCCACATGTGCTATATCATTGCTTTGGATCTGCAAAACTGCTTCTGGTGACCCCTCCTTCCTTATTCCTGTCTGATGACTGGAAGGAGGTGCTGCTTTCCAGTGGAGCTTATTTTCACAGCTGTGGCAGAGGAGGGAAGTGTCATAAGATACTTTGAGGTCAGTTTTGACCCCAAATTTAGATGAAGTAAAAATGATTCTACAGAAGTGTAGTATCTTGTCTCAGGTGGTCTGTCTGTCACTTAAAATCAGACTATAATTATGATTAAGAAAAATCTGCTTTAATAGCTATTGCAGTAATGTACAGTAAAACCAGTTCAATGTTACACAGTATTGTTTTTTGCTTTACAACTTGTTACAACTGGAAGTTTTCAAATAACCCGTTATCTTTTCAAAGAAACCTTAAAGTCTTTCAACATGCAGAAGAATTTTAAACGCTTACTCCTGCTTGTACAATCTTGAACATATTAATAAATTGCTTAGATGACTTATCAGCAAATTAACTAGTGTAAATTATTAAATTGCCATTTCACTGTCCACATCAAGATCTCTAGTAAACCTCTAATAACTGTAATATGTGCCTCAGGCAGAGCTGTGCATTATGTATGCTCTTTGTAACAAGAATTCGTTGACTTTATGAAGCCATTGACAGACATTTATCATTTTGTTCATTAAACTTGTCTGTGACATCCGGTAAATTGATGTTAACTGGAAATATTCTCTGGGAGTTCTGGCACGACTCTGTAATTTTGCCTGAGGATTGACTTTGTACATAGAGTGTCCCAAATTACAAGGGTGAAACTTCCTTCCCCACCTCCTCTCCGAAAGCCTAAGTGAGCATATGACCAGCTCTTTTTTCCCCCTCTTGTTTTTAATGCTTATTTATGCAAACAGCTCTGTAGCCCACAGTTTGCCGGCAGATTTATCATTGATCTTCAATAGAGGTTGAAAGTGGATCCTGCTTTTATTAGTTCAGCCAGTCTGTGCCAGCTCAGTTTTATCCCACGGCGTACAAGAAATTAACTGTGGAATTCTTGGTAGCATTGATAGGAGTATTGTGACATTCCCAGCACGTGGCAGTTTGTACTTGTTTTTAATGGCCATAATCTTTCCCCAGTGTTCCCATAGTGTTTGGTAGATAACCAAAGGCATTGCTGAAAGCCTTTCTAATAGTGTAGAGCAGTGCTTTGTTTGCTCTTTTGAAATTACTTCGTTGGGAATGATGAAAAATATTTCATTTTTTCTGCTCTTGAGCACCCAATGGGGAAAAAAATATGTGCTTTTAACACCTGCCAGTGTTTGATTCCTGTGAGATAACTATCTCTGGTAATGGTAGAGGTTGTTAATAGGATATCTGTCTGCCTTCTAGTGTTCCTGTTGTGCTACCTGAATCCAGCTGTACTAGGGAGCTTTCAAACAGAAATGAATGGACTAACAAATTGCCATAAGTGACTAAACTGACTAAAATATCTATTAAAGGGCCTAAGATACCATCAAAAAATTGAATATCCAAAAAATCCATTACGTAAAATTTTTGTCTTCTGAGAGAAAAAGTAGAGCAGTTGGCTCTTGAAAATATATTGTGTCTCACTACATAATAGTTCGCTGGATTAAATGAATTTATTGATTTCTGCTTCTTTACTGACACACATTTATGAGCAGTTTCTTTGGCACCATGGCCACATGTCAAAGGTCATAACTTTCCTTCACTGTGGAAGAATAAAAGCCTTCAGATGGTGAATCCCTGAAATCTAAACAGGGCTTTATCCTCCCTTCCCCCCTCAATATAATTACTGGTTTTGCATGGATTTATTTAAGATAAATACATAATAATAATAAAAACTATACATACTAAAGGAACCCCTATATTATCAATCATAAAATAACTGCAGGAAACTCTATACATAAAAGGCAACATATCTAATCTGCTAATAGGTATCATTATGGAGCATATGGTAGTGTATTAGACGCCTTTATGGCGAGATTTTATTGAAAATGGTCAGTTTTGAGAACAGAATAAATATTTTTTCATGAAGAATTTTATTACGCTTCAGTTTAGAGGCAGTATTTCTTTCCCTTTAAAACTGTGTACACGTAGTGCACCAGAGGAGATCTGGGAAGGAGATCCTACTGAGAGAATGAAGCACATTTAAAATCTGTGCTTTGTGTTTAGATGAATGTTTATAATGTTGACATTTTCTTTAATGACCTTCATTAGTAGTAAGTAGCCTGTGGGGTTTTTGGTGTGTACTAGATATGAAATTCCACTCATGATGTAAACATGAAGCTATTAAAAAAAGAAACTGCAGTGAACCATAAAGAAGTTTAATCAGAGTATTAGTTTGCTAAAGGTAAGTAGGCAGGAGTAGTGGGGCTTTGGGACTCTCTGGGAAGAGCTTGTCTTCTCTTTTTGGCAGCTGCTAACTGGTAGATGAGCTCTGACCATCTCAAGACAGCAGTGTGAAGGTAACCTCACACTGAGGTGTTACTTTGATTTAAAATAATTAAAATACTTGTGCTAGGTAAGGTGACATGAGTTTGAATTGTTAGTGTGGCCTGGCTGTAGTCCACTTATCAAGGGTGTTTCTGAAGGAATAGAAGAGCCTAGAGTTCTATCAATGGGAAAAATACCCCAGGATTTTCTAAGAAAGCATAAAAAGTTCTCCCATCACCTGCCCCAAGAAAGAATTGGCTGCCAGACTTTATTTTTGCATAGTAGAGACGAAGCCTATTGATGCTTTTAATCATGATCCTTGCAAAAGAAGTATCAGTGGTAGACTTTTCTGCTCTATTATTTTTGTGTCTCTGCAAATGATGATCTTATTCTAAGGGGGCTAGTGGCACTCTGCTCTTAAATTTACCACATATTTATATAGTTGAACTGTTGTTGCTAATTTTCTGACATGTTAACCTTCTGAATAGAAATTTGTCATGTCAGTATCCATCTCTTTGCTTTTAAATTTTTGTAATACAGTATATTTCAGCAGGGATGTTTATCCTGTACCCTGGAGCAAATCTAAGATGAAAGTGTTTACTCTGTTTTGTTTTTGGTTTGTTTTTTTTTTTTTTTTCCACCAGGACAGCTTGGGAAAATCTGCTTAGGGAATAGAGACGTGGAACTTACTGGGGGAGTGATCTTTGTGTCTGGAAGTAGCTTTTGTTGTTGCTGTGATTAGAATTGGTTTTCTTGTAAGTTCTGAGGAAAAATCTCAAACTTTTTTGGTTTTTTGGCATATGTTCACACAACCCTAAGCTTGACTAGCTAGAGACACAGAGGGTGCTGCTTGTGCTGAGCATGTTGCTTGTGAACACCAGGCTGGGCTTTCCCTCCAAGCAGTCCTGGACAGATGTAGACTTGCTTTTTTTTTTCCCCTGTTCTGCATTAATGAGGAGCTGAAGTGTGATCTAACACTGCCTGGAGAAACCAGCTGGCATGGAAAGCTGGAAACAATGCTCTAATTACCTGGAGAGGAAGTTTGGGAGGGGAAGGGGGTGAGGTGGAGGTGTGAGGGGTCTCATGTGTCTAGAGGTCAGAAGGGGTATTGGTGGGAAGAGGAGACTGCTGAGGAGAATCTTGTGGAGTGAGGGGACCTGGGCTTGGCTGGATTCGAAGACTGTCACGGGTACAGGTTTAGAGTGGAAGAGGACTGGGGATCTGCAGAGACTGACTCAAGAGAGTGTGCCTGCCAGAGCAGCTGGTCTTTCAGGACATGGAGTGTGGACCCAGGAGGCCTGGACTTCCCTTGGGAACTTCAGAAAGGCCAAGAATAACCTCCTAGTTGGGGGATCTTTGGAGTATTAAAAATGCATTGCTGCTTCAGCCAGAAGCTTCTGCAATATGTGACATGAGCCTGCTTGTCCCTGCTTTTCATGGAAGTCTTTGATTATGGGTTTCCTGTGGCCTCGATATTTGATACCAACCAGGTTCTGAGGTTCGATCAGCTGGAGCTGCAACAAGTTGGGGGAGCTGTCCATGATTGCAACACATGGAGCGCTGTGAAGGATCAGTGTCATGTCTTGGATGCCTAAATTTAGTGAATATTTCAGTCCACCATCCAAATGTTTGTCCATACCTAACAGTAAAATTAAGATAATAACAGAATGTAATCTCAAGATGTTGTGAAATTAGATGCAGTAACATTTGTGAAGAACTGTAGTGCAGAGCCCTGCAGGAAAGGTCATAGGGAAGCTGGTAACTCTGTTCAGGGCAGTGCTTAACAGAGTGTAATAAACAAGGAATGAGGCCACACACTGAACAGAGAGGAGAAAACAAAATATTGAATAGATGCTCATTATGTGAGCACCATTCATTTGGTGCTGTGAATAGTGGGGCAAGTGTGATTGTGCAGTTGTATTGTTTCCTAAAGCATGTGTATAAACAGAGGAAATCAGTTACATAAACAGCTTCATTTCTTCAGTTTCCCAACTTCTGAGCATTTGGGTTTGGAAATTTGCATCATGTGTATATACACACATGTAAGAGACAGATATATTGAATGTGTGAATGGGAAAGTTTAGGGATTAGCTTCATTTATCTAATGATGTATGTAAGGAAAAAAATGAAACAAATATGCTTGAAAGTATTAGAGTTTTATATGGGCAGGATGTCATGAAAAAAAGATTGGTAACAGAGGGTCTTGTGGCAACTTCTTTTAAACAAGTAAGTTTGTCAGAACTTTCTCATTCAGCCAGAACATGGGCTGGTATCTGAGCATGTATTTAGCAATAACCTTAACTTGATAATAATAATCCTTGGCTAATATTTTATATATATATACACACACATATATATATACAGATAGATAGATCTGCTCATCTATACACTCTCTGGTGTTTGTCAGTACAAACTCTACTCTGTCATCTGACTGAGATGAAATTGGGTTTATTGCTGGTGCAGAGAAGAGCTTTTTTGAGGTGCCAGGCAGGACTGTGGGCTCCAGTGCTGTGGAGGAGTTGGCACCTGTGGCTTTCACCTCCTCTTTCATCTGCTCTGTCTCTTTCCTCAAATATTTACTCCCTCACATAGCCTGGACTTGTTAGGCTACAGGCCTTATGTTGAACTGTAGGGCAGATTTCTGGAAATACAGCCCTGCAGTCATGACTAGAGAAAGGCCTCACTATCTGGGGGTCTTGTTTGTTTATTTTATTTTTTTTCCTTTTTGCTGTTTTTCCCAATACATTTATGTAAAGGATCTCAAAAGCAGCGAAATATTCAAGACCTCCTGCCTTCAGTGCAGCATGTGCACCTGGATCCTCTTGGGGATCTGGACCTTTGGGTGCTGGGTCCTTCTTTCTCTGAGGATGTTTTTCACAGTTCTGTTCAGAAGCTGGAATTATGGGGAAGTGTGAAGCATTATTTTTATTTATTTTAATTGTTCCTTTCCTCACTGTTAAGTTGCTGCCGTGTTCACCATTGTCTTCCATTTATCTAAATAATGGTTGCCTGGCCTTTCACAAACTTGTGATGGGGAAAGATGGTGACCACCTGAAACAATAATATCTGTGGCAGAATAGCCTGAGAACTTTAAATAACCAAAGGGGACTGTTTCCAAGGCAGCTAAATGACCTTTGGATCCCAGGAGCAGACTATTCATAGAGGCAAAGCCTTTGTCCTGCTTTGACCAGTGGTCAGTGAACTCTGGCAGGCCCCTCGGCTCACCATCTTGGCCCTAGACTAGCAGCTGGTGATTGATTCATTTAACTGTCCAGATTCACATTCTTCTGTCAAGGACTTGTCAAGGAAGAAAAAGGTTCTATGGAGGGCTATTCATTTAGGTAAAAGGAAGGGGATGCATTATATGATTGAGTGGATTACTTTTGGGTCAGAAGAGTTCCTGCATTGCTCCGTTTTAATTCGGCCTTCAATCAAAGAGAGATTTAGTTTATCAGTGCAGTGTGGTGCTCATGTAGAGGGACAGATAATTCCAATTCCATCAGTGCAATAGGGTTCTTTTGTTTTGTTTTTTGTTGTTTCCCCCTGTCCTTTCTGTGTCCACCCCACTATGTTTCTGCCAAAAAATCCATGGATTTTTGTGACTGGTTGATATGACAGAATTAAGAATATCAATTGCTATTAATCTCACTCTTAGATTTAATGTGTGTGTTATATGAGTATTAATGGTCCTACTGCCTCTTATATATGGTTTTAAGCAATCCAGGAAAGCATCAAATAAAAGATTAGTGTGTTACCTTTTGGATTAAGAGAAAAGTGAGAGAATAAATTCTACAGGATCAAACTAATAAATTACTTTCCTCCAGACAACACAGGCAATGGTAAAGCTGAGGGTAGAGCCCAGTATTCTCTATCCAGTCCCTGTTTTCACCTGGAGCAATAGTTTGTTGTACACACTCAGCATTTTCTAAATGCTCAGGAGAGCTGTTTTCTTCTGCTGGTTTAGAATATCCTTTTTTGTAAAACAGGGAAGGTGTTTCCATGCATTATGAAACCTGAATGATGTTTTCAGTTTTATAAGTCATATGTCCAAAAAAACCAACTTTGGGTTGCAGCAGGGAGGTGTGCTTCAGCTTCAGTGTGTTGCCAGGCTCCTCCGTCCATTTGCCCTCTAGCTGGGTTGTGTTTCCTTAGCATTAGGATTTTCTTGCTGGTCCTCTTCACGAAGTACTGAGCAAAGCACGTTGTTGCTTAGCTCCTTCCACTGGAATTCACAGGCATTAAAGAGCAGATCCCACCCGTTAACCTTCTGCCTCCGTTTGAATGAACATGATGAGCTGCAGCAGATGAAATACGACCTTCAAGTTTCTATTCTCCACTCTCATAAGCTATGTATTGTTTTGATTTGGCTTATTGAACGTATTATGAGGGATTTTTGATTGGCTTCAGGCCAAGGTGTTTTACTTCTGCTTATGGAAGTACAAGTGCATAATTTCAAAGAAAATACAGTGAAGCTTGATCTGTTGTATTCTTTTCTCTCCCTCTTTTTTTTGGGAAAAGGGAGAATTTTGTATTTGTCAAGATAAATGAATGGCTTACCTATGCCGAGAGCACAAGGGAAGATGGAAGTCTGAGATACTCTAACCTTGCCACCGCTTCTCTGTTATGCACCTCTACATATGTGTCAGAAATCTGGGATAAGTAAAACACCTGTTGAATAGGCAGCCTTCTTTCATGCAGACCTGGTGGTATTCCTTTCCGGCCTGCAGCTGCATTTCCCAGGGATCAGTCCCCTTGCTTGGGACTTGCGTGTTTCAGGCTGGAGTAGGATGTCTGAGATGGGAATATCGACTTCTCTGGGCTCCAGGTAACACTTCCCTCAGTGCTTCCCTGGTGGCTTTGATTCATGGCCTGGAGTTGGAGACAAATAATGAACTTTTAAAAATCATGGAAAGGAAAAATGGGTTGTCATTGTGTATTGGAAAATAGAAGTAATCTAATAACTGGATGTATTGCCTACTTAGTACAACATGGCTGCTTGGTTGTGCTGTGACTGGGCAAACTGGAAATTCAGGAGTCCAACAATTGCCTCCCACCCAAGCAGTCAATAGCCCTAGCAAGGTGACTGCCTCAAAAAATACTGAAGGGAAAATAATTTTTATCTGGAATCTGCACTTCTGATTTGTTTCATGTGAAAATTGCAAGAGTTGTAAACACTTCCCCCCCTTCCCCACCTCCAGAATAGGTAAACATCTCATTAGAGGAATTAAGTACCTTCAATAAATAGGTAGTACTGACAGTGTCTTTGTTACTTGTTTTTTTGTGTGAAGTTTGTTTCTGCTTTTCTCCCTGCTGCTCTCAAAGTTTAGGACATTCAGATTTTAAGTGTTGGTTACTACCCTCTGTTGAAAGACTGTTCTTGGGTGGGATCTCTGGGCTGTGTAACACAGTAGTGGGGCATTTGGTGACAGGGAAATGAGCTGCAGGCATTTGGCCCTGGAGAGTGGAGGCATTTCTTCTTTCCTTTCCCCATGGGAATGACGAAATGTTGACATTTGGAGAGGGGGCTGAAAGGCTTGAATTCCCAGCACCCCCGCTCAGCATTTTGCAGTGCAATTGTCTTTCGTCCTGGGATGCTGATTCTGAAACACTGTAAGCACAAAATGGAGAGTGTGCCTATCTCTCAGGAATAGCATTTCTGACAGTCCGGAGACTTACCAGCACCGCCATATCAACTTACACTCATTCATATGGGGATGGTGTCGGTTTGCCACTGTATGAAATGAAACCTCTTCCTCTGCCTCCCCCCAGATGTGAGGGAAGGCGCAGTGGTGGGCGGTGCAGCAGAGGAATGTGTGGGGCCCCTCTCCTGGCCTGGGATGTGCTCTGTGGTGCTTCCTCTGATTGATGAGCTAGGCAGGGTGAGGTGAAGAGTGGGTTTTGCATTCTACTTAGGGTCTAGTTTTATTTTAGCCAGGAATAGCATTTATTTATTTTTAGAGATACAAGACTGATAAATAGAGGTCTTACCCTTCTGCTGGCATCTGCAGTGAAATTCATTGGTCAGAATGGGGCAGATTTATGCTTCCAGTGCTGCAGACTCTTGTTACAAGATGCTGAAATGGTCTTTTCTGTGTCGCACTGAGCAATTATTAAATTTTTCTCATTCTTTGAGGAACTTTAGAATCATAGCAGTCAGTCTTTAAATCTTTAATGTTCTGCCTCTATTTGTGTGGGTTTATTTTGGTTTTGTTGTTTTTGTTTTGTTTTGTGGGGTTTTTTTTTTATTTTTCTTTTTGGATGCCAGATTAGGTTAGTTGTGAAGGGACATGTCTTTTGTTGCAAAATCCTGCTTGTGTTCTGATCCTTGTCTTCATGTTGTAAAGTGCAAAACTGTGCTGGATGTTCCCCATGCAACAGTTGGGCTATTAAGCAGAACTAATTCTTCATGGAATGGCAGCAACTCCAAAGAAAGGCATCTGTGGGATTAAGCATAGATACTAGAAGGCAATCACTGGGCAAACTGCTGAAGGAAATCAGTCCTTGCAAGGGAGAAAGTGGTGTGATCTTTCTCCTGAATACATGCAGCCACACAAGTAGAACAGCTTTGAAGCTGGTTAATGTGGCTTACTGTGTGCCTTTTCTCTCCTATTTCCTATGCTTCTTGTCTGCAGAAGAGCAAAGGGGAATTCCTTGATAAGTGCATTAGCATTTATTGTGCCTTCTGTGGCCACACACTGTTGCCTGGATGATAGATAGGCTGAGAAGGGAAAACCCCAGCTGGGATGCCTTCAGAAGGGAAAAGATCAAATCTCGCATGCTTGTTTACATGGTTTGGTAAGGAATGTCAGTCACACCATCAATAAACTGTTGAATATATAGAGTCACATATTTCAAAGCCCCAAGCTCTTAATTCCTTTAAAACAGTGGTAGTGATACCTCCTGAGGTGATGTGTTTGTCTGCTTTTATTGGGAGGGGTGGTAGTGGTGTATGTTTTGCCTCCTGTTAAGTAATTCAGGTGCAGTAAGGCGGTGTGTGTAGTCACGTGAGTAGCTTGTGTGTAGCTGCAAGAGGTGGAAGGTGGCATTGTTGCAATATCTGTAGCTACTTCTACCAAAGTAAAGTAGAAAGACCTAGGTGTGTTATCCCGTATTTCTTCCTTCAAAGGTCAGGAATTCTGATGCATGCCCTTGGATTGCAGCCTTGAATTCTCATCTCAGTGTGGCTCTAAGAGCACCTGATGGGCAGAACAAACTGTAAAATAAGACGTTCATGGGTTGGTAGTTTGTCGGTGAGGATCCTCCTGTTACTTTCTCTAGCACATTGCTGCTGCCCAGGATCCCATTTATTATCACAATTACGTTATTATGCCGTGGATAACAAGCTCTGTGTCTGTTCCAGTGGTTTGAAGAAGTGAGAAGGGAACAGTACCGTAATAGTCACCTTGTCACATTGTACCTTGCTGTTCCTGCATGTGTGTTTCTACATTTAAGAGAACTTTTTGATGGGTTATTATCCACTTCTGAGGAGCCAATTTTCTTCACCTGTTTTGAGATTTTTTTTCCATAACATAGAGTGGACATGCTAATTATGAACTCTTTCTGTTGCTAAGGTTAACACTTTCCAAAATTTAGTGCTGCCTGTTTAGCAAAAGAAAGGAACATCTTTCTTAAAGTACAATATATCCTGAGAAGAAATGATTGCTTTTATGCTTTAAAAAATTGATCAGTATCGGAGAGATTCCTGGATTCCTGATGTATTGTGATGATGTTGGGGTATTTTTTCTTAACGTTTCAAGTTTCTTCTCCTTTCCTGTCAACTGTCTTCAATGCATCCATTTGAGTCCCCTTCTCTTGATTTTCTGCACTGGAATAGATCAGAAGCTTGCTCACAATAGCTTCTATTCTGTATGTGGATTTTGTGTTTTTTTTAAGCTGAAACCAGGACAGTGGAGAAGAAAATATATTTTCCTACTTTTTGAGGATACTGTAAGAATGAAGGAATAAGGATATAGTGTAGGAAAGAAAGGATAAGTGAGTGCATTCCCTAAAAACCTAGTCCAGAATAGCCTAGTTGACTTCCAGGTTTTCAGGAAGAGAAAATACTAAATATGAAAGTTCAGAGTGGTCTTACTTTGAGAAGCGGGTAGTGAAAACTGCCTGTGTGTGGCCGTAAGCACTTTTATAGAATCTAGTCCCAGCCCAAATCATGGAGAGCTTAGTGATCTTCAGTGCACAAATTCAGACTTGGTTATTCCTGTACAAGGATTTTTAAAATGATCATTTGTCAGCCACTGAATTAGGAGCTTTAAAGAAAGGAGGAGGGGGACCTGAAAGTGTTAGAGGAAACAAATGAGATTGCAGCTGACATCTCCAAGGGAACTTTTGTTCAGGGTTGCTCAGGCTGTTGACCTCTTTGCTTCTCCATTTCATTGCCTTTAGTTTATAGAATTCTTCAGTACCAGGAAAGTAGTAGGTAGTTTGTGAATGGGCAATTTTTAATTTTTTTTTTTAAGTAGAGACATTGGACATTGCTGTACAAAGATTTTAATGCACAAAGAAACAGTTTTGCTTTGTATTTTATAAGTATGGGTTTTGTTTATGAGGCTAATGATTTCTTTTCTCCCTTCTTATCAGAGATTGGGGAGTAATTCCTGGTGATCTGCATCTTAGTTTGGAAATCATCATCTAAACATTGCACTTCTTAGATACCTGCCAGCAAGTTGGCAGGAATATGAGAGGAAAGGAAAAAATAGAACATACTATTGTTTCTTCCTTTTTTCATTACTTTCTCTAATGCATTTCTGTCTCATTTTTTAGTTTAGTGTGGAAGTAAGTGGTAGGCTTGGAGTAAATGTTTTTGCAGTAAGGTGACCATAAGTTTTAGCAGAGCAGTTTCCCAAACTGACTGACAGTATGTTGGAGGCAAACTGCAGTAAGCTGTGCAAAGGAGCTCAGCCTCTAGCTGAGCAGTCAGGGCCTTGGAGAAGATTTGTCCAGAGCAGAAGTAACGAATTGAGAATAGCAGAAAGGGCAGATGGCCCAAATCCTCACTCATCACCTCATCTGGGATCTTCTTGGTATTTATCAGTGAAAGCTTTCTGTAATTACCCCGATGTGCAGAGTATTTTCTGTTCCCTCCAAAACTCAGAATGTGATTTTGAAAGGGTTTTGCGGGCTAAGCTAATGCCTCAGAAAAATTTGCTCCTCAGATACAACAGTACTATTCTGTGAACTGAAACGTGTGAGGAGCACATGGTGTGAAGGATCAGTTTTGTCTAAAAGGAATGTTAATTTTCATGGCCAAACCTGGCTCATACTCTGTGCTTGTGTCTTTCATGCTTAGAAATGGGGTTTCTAATCTTATTAGCTTTTTGCAATATTTGGGCCTTTTAATTTCTTTTTTATTATTATTGTTTAGGTTTGTGTTTTCAGGAACTCAAGTTGTAGTACAAAGGTAGCAGCTCATAAAAATGCAGTTCTGTAACTTCCCTCTCTGCAGGGTTTTCCAAAGCATCAGAACGATTGCTGTTGAATATCACTGTGTTCTGTATAAGCTGTAATTCTGATCCACCGTCGCTAAAATGTTAAAATGCCTGCTAGGAGATTCTAAATGGCAAATGGTTGAAAAAATCTGTGGGATAGAGAAATTAATAGGTGTCCAATATCCCTTATTGATAGTGTCAAATCAATGTGGCCATTTCAGTCTCATTTGATGTCCCTGTTATTTAATTTTAAGGTAATAGTTTGAGTCTGGACTCCTTTTTCAATGCAATTCTGAACTATCATCTTTAAAACTGCTGCTACAGTGTTCATACTAAAGGGAAGGATTTTCTTCCTCAGATTTGATATCAGTAATTCAAGGCTGCTGTTTGAGTCAGTCTCCCTTGTTTTTCTTTCTTCCTTCAAATATTTTCTGAATTGAGTGTCATTTCCCACCCCCACCCCCCCTTTTTATGTGCAACCTCTAGATTTTGCAGGAAAGTTATTTTCTTTTTCATGTTGAGATATTACATGTCATAGTCACAGCAAACCATTGTGTTTCTGTCACATCGTCTTAGATCTGTCTATCCTGCCTTCTTTCTAAGAGTGAGTTTGTAGTAACCAGCTTGATAGAACAAAGGAAAGGCAGGAATTAAAGCTAAAATAGGAAGCTGGGAAACAAAACAGAAAGGTAAAATGAATGCCCTTTAGCAGGATGACCACATTTCCAGGCAATTTGAGCGAATACTGATTTTAAAGTCATGTCTAACAGTTTAATGTTAGTACCTCATTAAAATCCAGGGATTAATAGCAGCAATCTCCTTGTTGCACATTAAAAGGATTTAGTTTAATTTGGGATTAGAGGGTACAAGGTGCCATTCTGGCAAAGCTTTTCCCAGGGTATCAGTGAGGTGAAGTGAGATAGCTTAAAGACTGTGGTTTTTCTTGCAGTTATGCTATACACACACACACATGTGTGTGGATTTTAAAACTGCGGTGAACTGGTTCATTAATCCTTTAAATGTATGCTACCTTTGGAAGTGAAATTGTCTGGAAAAGCTTGTTTGAAATGTAAAGAAAGGCAGTTGGAGTTATAGGTCTTTCTGGGACTGAAGGTGTGGTTGGGCCCGGCTTAGTTCAAGGACATTAAATTTGTGTGTACTGGTGTTAAAGATTCTGCCTATAATCAAGACTTCCCTGTGCATTAGGTAAGGATAACGTGCAGTATTTTGCTCTTCTCTCCTGCAGCTACACATGCGTTGGAACAGGATGGGTCATTATTCTCATCCCCTTTTCCCTTCTCCAGGTGTTTCCAGCATGCAAGAGAGAAGAACAACCAACCTGAGAGCCTTAAGCTCTATCTGAGAAAGGCATGTGAACACCACAGTCCCCTCCCTGGTTTTAGATTTTTGGGAGAAGGAGAGAACAGTTGTTTAGCTGTTTTATTGCTATCAGTTGCTTTTTCTTAGGCTAGCACAACTCATTAACATGTCAGTGCATGATAGCATTTACTGCCAGGGATTATTAATACAGAGAAAGAAAAATACAGTTTTAAAATTCTAGTGTAATGAGTTGAGGACCTAATATAGCATTCTCCAGAATTTTCATTGAGTTCTTAACACGTGGACAGTGATGTCAGCAGCCTGTATGATTTATATGATTATTTATTTATTTAGTGATGCATCTGATTTCTTGGGGGGATTAAAACAACTAATTTTGTTTCAATTGAGTTTAAGTATCAGGCTTTTAGCCTGGGTTGGTTATTAATTGAAACCAAGTATATTAAGCTGAAGTTCTCGCCAATAGTAGCATAAAAACATGCAATTTCAGAATATCTCTTTAAAATGCAAGGTTATAGAAAAAGTGTATTTTAGTTAAGCTTATTTTTCCAACCATTCTGGCAGAAATTAAAAATAACATCTGACTTTAGTGGAAAAGTCACACTTGCAATTTATCAGAAGAGTTAAATTTCTGGTAATTTATAAGAATGCCATTACCAGTATGTTGTTTGAATTACAGTCTTTCATAACAGTCAGAATGAACTGACACTTTTCCTTTGTGCCTGAAAAGGCCAAATGTGTTCTGGATGATATCACTTCCTCTTAGAGATGGAACTCAGTTCCATATTAGCTCAGTTATTTGCCTTGAATAATCGCCATTCGTGGAGGGAGATGCCTGTGCAGACAATGAGATGAAGTCCTTGCAGATGCAGTTGCTTCCCCTATTTGCCTGCTCCCTGCCAATACATTTCCATTCAGCACCTCACCTGAACTTCCCACGCTGGAGCTAAAACCTCTTTTTGCTTCTTCTGTTCTTACAAATATACCAAGAAGTATTAGGGAGAACAGGGAGCAATGTCTCTCATTCATCAGGAAGACTATCACTTCTCTCTTGAGTTTCCTTTCCCAGAGCTAATCAGATCCTGGCTCTTTTAAGCTTTCCTTACAGATCGGGTTCTTTTTCTCCTGAAATCTCTGATTTTTATGCGTCACATTTTAAAAATAGTAATTCTAGGTCAAACAACCCTTAGTTAAAGTTTTAAGAGGGAGTGTAAGAAATCACTGTGCTTATGGTAGCACATACAGGATGCCCTTTTACAGTAATCCCTTTTCACTTACAGTTATGAAAATCTTTACCCATACTGCTGTATTTGTGTGACATTCACATCTGAACTGTGTATAATAAGCATAACTTGGGCTCCAAAATACTTAATTTTTACTAATGTCTCTTGGGAAACTCAGGGAAGATTCACCCATTCTATCACTTGATGACAGCCCCAGCTCTGTGTAGTCCACATGTTTCTTCAGAAGTGAGAAGAGCTGGGTGTCTGCAGTCTTGCCAAGTATCTGGATCTCTCAATATACACTCACAGAAAAGTTATTCCAAATCCAGATATAGACCAAAGTGTGCCATTTGAGCAGCAGATCATTGGAAATGTGTGTCTATATAGCCAAAAGGCATGGCAGAACTCCTTTCATGATCTCTTTTAAACCTTGTTTCTGCAAGAACTGAGAAGCTGCAAAAACTCCAAGAAAATACGTGCAAATTGGGTTTGATGTTAAAATGTAACATACACGTGTATTTGTCAGATTTTTCAACACTGTTTCAGAGAGAGTGCATCACAAAAACTAGATCAAGAAGAGAAGAGTTGTCATTTGCTGACCTGAAATTGTTTTGTGGGGGAAAAGCCATAGTTTCTCTTTAACATGCAAGTTTATTTTTCTCAAATGAAACCTCTTCACCAGAGAGTTTAAAAAAATGCTAAGATTCTTGGTTTCACTTGAAGGGTTATGGCTATTGTGAAATTCTCAATAGCATTAACACATGCCTTGTACAAATGGCATTATGCACTTTTGTTCTTTCCACCTGAGCAGTTCATCTCTGAGTGGCCATTATTTCTTGAGAAACACTTAAACATCACTATCATGTGCTGCAGTTTCTCAATACTTGATGCATTCTGATCAGTTGAAAACTGTACTGCCTTTTCAGTTCTGGGTTTATCTTTCATTCTTACAGGTTTTTTATTTTAGTTGTAGTCCAGTCTTGGGCTAGAGTCAGCTGTGATGAAACAGTAATCAACATGTAGGTTGTTGGAATTTCTTTTGCCTCTTAAGAAAGCTCAATCAGAAAATCACATAATGACATGAAGAGTGTAAGTACAAAGTGCAGTGTGTAAGAGAACAGGATTTGTGTTGCAGCAAGCTTCAGGACTTCATTTTAGAAGGGAATGAAGTGAGTGTATGTTGTGCTTCTTTTTTACTTGTTTGGTCTTTCTATAATTAAAGTTGGTGAAGGACTGCTGCTGCATTTAAACACACAAACAAAAGGTGTGAGGTGTGAGCTTCTTAAGTTTTACTTTTTTGTACCTTAATAGTTAAATCTGTGTACACCTGCTTAGGTACACAAAGTTTTTACATGATGCAGGATAGTATTCAGTCTGTCTACATCAGCAGTGGTTCTCTGATACTTCATCAGTGTGTCACAGCGTGTCATCGTTTGGGTTTTGAACCTGTGGGTATTTGCCTCAATGGTAAATGAAGGAACTTGTACCAGAACTGAAGTCTGATTTCTCTCTGCATAGATAACACTGGTGGCATAAATCACATAGTTCTGTCCAGTAAATCCTTCATACTCAGAAGTAACTACACAAACACATGTTCCTGTCACATAAATTTCAGGAATTTATACAAGTAAATACAGTTTCTAGTTACTGTCTTCTGCTTCTGTAAGCACTGTTTGGTATCTTGCAAGTTAAAAAGGGTGGGAGCATCAGCTTCTCAGAGTAGCATTAATCATTTTCTTTTGGCTGTAAATCTGGGAACAAAATGATTAAATGGACTGGAGAAGGGGGGGAAAACTCAAATAAAAAGGCACTTACATTTATTGCATTGCAGGGTTGTTTTTGGGAGCGGGGTATGTCTCTTGAGACTTTGTTTCTTATCCATTTTATAGAGCTCTTAACAGTACTGCTTTAATGACTTCTTCTTGGGGTTCTGAGTTGGAATCAGTGCTTGCCAGGAAAACAAGCCTGTTACAAAGAGGTCAGGTTTCATGAGACAGCAATAGACTTGTAAAAACAGATTTTATTGGAACAAATAAAGTCAGAATTAAGAAGAAACCAGAGATGTGGGTAAAGAAAGATACAGAAGGAGCAAATATTGAGCTAAACTGATAAACAATATATAAATTTAGATGAGAGGTAAGCATGGATTTTTGGTTTCTAAAACTTCATTTAGTGACATTAACACATTTTTGTGAGGATTTTGTATAGTTCTTCATAGTTGTGACTTTTGCTGCCTTTAAAGATGAATTTTCAGGGGAAATCTATTGTTCCTGCTCAGGTGGAAAATTGTTTACAGATCAGCTTCAATTAACAACTTGCACTGGACTTCCTATATCGTGTAGCTGAACCTGTTCTTGCTTGCTGTTGTGATGGCATTTTGTGTTCTGTGAAATACTAATTGCCTTCAGTTTGCTTTGTAGTTCTTGAGAGTCTCACTTCTGTCTTTAATCTTCAGCTGTAATGTACCAAGTGCATGGAAGTAAATCATTCTTTTTATATACATAAATGAAACCCTAATATTATGTTTCTGTTGTCCACTGTGTTGCTTTAAGTAATCGTACCTATGTAAGAAAATTCTGGATGCAATTTTGTAGTTCCAGTGGAGATGAAATTTTCAAAGCTGCGAAACAGCTTTGCGTCAATAAGACTGTATGATTACTGTTCTGCCTTGTTGCCGTGATGCTTTTTTATGTCACTGGCTGTGGTGCAGCTGTGCTACAGGATGGCTCTGAAACTCACACTGCATTGGTTTGGGTTGTTCTTATTATTTATGCCTTAATTTCAGAATGTGAGGAGACTTGTTTAGTTTGCTGCATCATACTTTCAGTAAATGAATGAAGAATGCAAAGCACTGTATTTTCTGTTAGAAAATTTGTCAAAGAACAGCACTCAGGAAATATTCTAGCTCCAGGTGAACACACATTGTGTGTGTCGGGAGAAATTAGGATGAAGAAGAAAGGAAGGGACGGAAATAAGACAAGCTTGGATTCCTTTTATTCCTGTTTCTTCTTCCCCCCCCCCACCTTGGGGTGGAAGACTACAGGAGAGCTGGATTGCATCGAATCCAGCACAAAGCAAATCCAGAAAGTTTAGAGTTATGGGAACAGCCTGCTGTACGTGCAGGTTATTTGTCTTGTACTGAGTCTGTTTTGTGAAGCTGAGCTTTTGTAGACAAAAAACTGCCAAGTCTTTTTTTTACTTCTGATGATTCCTTTGCAATCAAAAGAAAATCTGCATAAGGCAGGAACTGATTTTGTCTCCCTCAACAGGCTTTAAATGTGAGAGTTCTGTTGTAATACCTTTATGCAAGTTGTTGGGGGTTTTATGTATTCTTGAATCTGGTACTGCTAAAAAGTGAAAGAAAGAGCAAAAAGTGGAACGTAGTTCTGTTGGTGAGAGAGGAGAGTTTTGTCTACGGTGAAAGTGGGGAGGGAACAGCCTCAAGATGATCTGGGGCTGCGCGGACTTGCTGCCAAAAGCACAGGCTTGGCTGTAAAAGGGAGTGCCGGGAGCATCTCTGCTTCCCGGGCCCGGGATATCTGAGCCACATGTGAGGTGCCAGACCTCGCTGCTGCCATGGTGTTCGCATGGTGTGGCTCCAGCAGCTTTCAGGTGGTTCTGCTCTACAAAGTGGTTCTCTTGTCTTGTTAATCAGTCTTTGGGAGGTCTGGTCACAAGGCTACAACACTTCCACTGCTGGTATGATTGGGAACATCCATTCCTGCAGTGCTGATGCAGCTACAGGAACGCAGCGCAAAAAAAGGGGATTTATTCACATCTGGGAAGTGAAATAGGCATCTGAATAATGGGAATCTTTCAGCTGTGTAGTTAGGCCTGTGTTAGGAGTTAATTTGCGTGTGGAGGGGGAAGCATCCAGGTGAGTTCACATTTCCTTCACACTCCAATATTAATTTCTCAGTGCTGTGCTGTACCACTAAAATGACAGGGAGGGGGAGCACTCAGTAGAATGCCTGGTGTGCATCAGTACTGTCTGTGTCCTCCATGCACAATGGCATTTTTGAGGATGTCTTGGAGTAAATAGAATGAGAAACCATTTCCATTAATAAACAAGTAAAATGGAGAAATTATTTGAACACAAAACTTGAATATTAAGAGATGGGTAACTTTTTACTGTTGGTTTATTTATTGCAACCATGTTTCTGTATCATTTATACAGGAGTAGAAATTGAATAGGAATCTGATTTTTTAAAAAACCAAAAAAGTACCATTGAATTTATAGAAATTGTTCCCTCTGCATTTACAGGGGGTAGAAACATGTGAAATTATTTGTGTTGAGTTTTCCAAAAGAAGTTGCTTCTGAAGAACTGTTCTGTTAGCTGTGTTGTAAGTAGCAGTAAATAAACAATTAATTAGCAGATTTTGTATTACTTTCCCTTAATTTTTGAGCAAGGAAGTCCAACTACTGATCAATTTATTGGCTGTCTGTTAGCTGCAGGGTATTTATTGATCTGCCGCTTCAGCTGGCTCGGTATTGTGAACTCCTCAAGTTGTAGATGCTCAAAATGACATTGATGCTCTCTGCGTCAGGCATCAGCTTGGTGACTGCTCAGACTGTTGGGATAAAAGTGTTCTTACATGCTTAAACTTATTTTGAGATCTTTTTTTGATTTTGTTTTCTTTTTCTTACCACACGTGAACTTGTACAACTCTGTAAATGCTTTCTTTATTAAAGTGAGTCAGGAACCAAATGTAGTTTTGGAAATTTCCTATTGCAGTCAAATTTTTTAAGGCCAGTCCCAAACTAGTTGAATTGACTTGAACTTTGTTAGTCTAATAATTGATATAATTGATATGGTTTCCAGCTGCATGCCAGTCAATTTGTATGCTTAATTCTATTTGAGCGTGTCATATTTATTTTCATTGAAACATTTTTTTACTGAATTAGGTTAAAGCAAAGTTATTTTAAGTAAACCTTCAACCAGTGAAAACATGCTATTGAGCTAAGATGACAAGGCAGTTAGATCCATCTTTCTTTGCATACAGAAATAAAAGAACTATTTGAAGTATTTCTGGGTATTTTTACAAGTTGATCTATAACATAGAGTTTGATTTAAACAGGAATTTTTTCTCACTTTAGTCCATTAAAATTTATGTTGGTTTTTTTTTAGCCATTTCTGCATTTGAAGTCCAGCCACTTTCAGCTGAAGTCCAAGAAGGTGGAGTAGCTCGATTTGCCTGTAAAATAACAGCAAACCCTCCTGCCACTGTGACATGGGAAGTGAATAGAACAACTTTGCCTTTAGTCATGGACAGGTATGTTGGGTTACACATTTTATAGTGTATTTTATTCTTTGCTATTGTTTTGATCCTGCTACAAGAAGAAAATCTGAATACTTGCAATGCCAATTACATAAGAAAGGTTCCATGTCAGCTATTGAAATAGCTCATCATAGGTATGTTGCTAATGAGTTTTAAATAGGTGTTATGAGTGCAGACCAGAGTCACCCACTATTGTCTGCACAGTCATCACTGAGCTTCAAATTCTTATTGGTGAATTTTGTATACAAGTCATCCGCAGCAACAGGAATTGTGGTGGGGAAAGGAATGAGTGAACTTTGGCTCTGGGATTGCCTTCACTGAAGAATTGATGCTGAACTTGTTTTTCTTTAGAGGGACAATAAAGAATTATGTATACAGAACATTGAGTTAAAACACTTGATAACAGAGGAATTCTATGGAAGGGGTCTTCTTATGAACTGATTAACTTGAAGAATACAGTCTGTTCTCTGCTAGATTCCTTCCATGTCCAGTTTGTGTTCATTGAACTGACTCCCTTCCTTTTTGACCTGTAACTCAATTTGAAAGTGTCTAAGATACCCAGCATGCAAAGGAAGGAAAAAAGAGAAACTAGAAATTGAAACCATAGGTAGGTTTCTGGGAGCTGTGCACTTCTTATGCCCATATATCAGAAACTGCTGTAAAAAATCAGCCAACCTGAATAGTATTAATGCAGTAGCAGGCTAAAGAAGGCTGGGATGGTTGATTCTGAGGCTGAAAAAGATCTGCTTGGTGAAAGTAAATTCCTCTGCTCTCATCGTGGTGCTGGGGGGAATTTTGCCTGTAGTTCAGAAAGGCAGGAAGGTGAGTCATGTATTGGGAATGTTTTTGAGTCTCCAGCCTGCTGTTCCCAGGTCAGCGTAGCAATGGCTGTCTGTAAATCAAGTAGTTAATTCCACGATGGTGTTCACTGGCTGAATGTTTATCTACATTTCTTTTTCTTGGTTTCTGTGGCAGGATAACTGCTTTGCCTACAGGAGTGCTTCAGATCTATGGTGTTGAGCAGAAGGATGCTGGGAATTACCGATGTGTTGCCACAACAGCAACCAATAGACGTAAAAGCACCGAGGCAGTGCTGAGTGTTATTCCAGGTATTTACCATGTGAGATTTTTTCAATGGCATTGTATTCTTTCTTACAGTATAGCAAAAACACCTAGATGCCTTGGAGAGCTGTAGGTGTCCCTGAACCACTTGTCCAAATAATTTTGCTTGCTTGTATCTTGTGTCTAAATTATTGTTCAATGTAAGTTTCCACAATTACTGAAATAAGACTTTGCTGTAAATGGAACTTTCAGCGTCCTTTAAAAAATAGTTTTATTTTATATTTGAGTTTTTGTTCAACTGTGCTCACTTTTTATAATTTTTTTTTATCTCTGCAAAGCCTCAGACTTGAAGCCTTTTCACAAGCCATCTATAATAGCTGGTCCTCAAAACATTACAGCATCTCTTCATCAAACTGTCATACTGGAGTGTGTAGCCACAGGGAATCCAAAGCCAATCATCTCATGGAGCCGGTTAGGTAGGTCTCAAAATTACAGCATGCGACCTTCAGCCTGTGGAGAGGAAGTAAAACTGGAAAGAAAGGATTTGAGCAATTAGGTTTCTGTTCTGAGGCTCTGTGTAGTAGGTAACGATTAGTAGGTTAAGGCAGGATGAGAGAAACACTTGCAGTTCCGTGCTTCAGTACTGCTGTCAAGAAGCCCCGAGGTTTTGTGAAGCTTTGGACTCCCTGCTTCTGCTGTCAATCCCACACTGCCCTGGGCACAGGGTGGGCACAGGGACAGGCAGGGTGGTGACCTCCAGGCATCCGTGACTGGAGTAGAATCAGTGGGGGCAGGTTGAGATGGCTGCATCAGTGAAACAGACCTGTGTGTGTTTCTCCCACTCTTCTTAGAAGCCCATGGGAATGTGATTTGCACCTTGTGTTAATGGGCCATTTGGACTATGAATAGGTAGAGACAAACCCAGGGATAGTCAGCCTGAACGGGGAGAAGAAGGAAAGCAGTAAGAATATTAACATTGAGCAGTGCATCACAGTTTTTTCATGAAAAGTACTTCTCTTTTTATTCTGACATGTACCTAAATGTGGAAATAAGGACTGTATGTGTGGAAGCAAACTATGAAAAATTTTCCTACACTTCTAAAAGTCTAAGAAATAAACCTATCTTTCCTGATTGATTCAGTGCCTCTTATAGACAAACAAGTGGGAAAAAAGTTCACCTAATAGTCATAGAGCATTTGCTGTGAAAATAGGAGAAAATACATGGTAATCAAATATACTAATTTTATCTGCAGCATAATTCAGGAGATGGTTGTTCACTGTTTGTAAAGATGATGTGGTTGTTGGTAGTGATGAACTGAATCATAGTGCTAGACAGCTGAGGAGGCTAACTTCTACCTGAGGTGGTGAATTTCAGATATAAACCACTTAAGAAGTGGTGAGGCCCAACGATCTGAATGGTCAGGTAATTAGTGAAGAGTAAAGTAAACGCAAAATGGAAACCTCTGAAAGCTCAACTGTGATTTCCTTTGCATCTTTTGACTTTTATACTCTAATCTATACTGCCTAGACAACCCAGTTTAGGTAAGTTATTTAGATGCATTGAACAGCTGTGGAACCCCCTTCTGCTGCTCTCTCAAACAGACCATAAGTCCATTGATGTCTTCAACACGCGAGTCCTTGGGAACGGGAACCTCATGATCTCGGACGTGAAGGTGCAGCATGCGGGTGTCTACGTCTGCCGCGCCACTGTTCCCGGCACGCGCAACTTCACTGTGGCGATGGCCACTCTCACCGTGCTGGGTAAGCCCGCTTCCATTTCCTGGGGGCTTGAACACCTCGCGTCCGTTGTTTTGAGCTCTGCTCTGTACTGGGCTGACATTTTATCTCCAACATCGTGCACTAGGGACTGTAGGGAGACTGCAGAGTTCAAACAGATCACAGAACTGTGGCTGCCTTCTTCTATCTGTTGACTTAGATGAGAAGTGTCAGATACTCAAGATTTGAGTTGTGAACCAGCACTTGGAGATACCCAGATGCAATGTTTGCTCTGGGAGGACAGGCTTTCGACACAGAAGAGGACCCTGTAACCAAGTAGAAATATGTAACATGTATCTATATTCTGAGGACAGTATGTCATAGTCTGGAGTTTGATTTGTTGAACAAAACATGAACAAAAATACTTTCTGTGCAGGTAGTGTATCTTTAAACAAATGTGCTTTGTTTACAAAGAATGTGCTTTCTACATGTGTATATGTGTGTTTGAGTGGCTTGAGGAGAGAGGTTTTAATTTGCAATGTCCTTGCATTTGTAGGGACTCGATTTTTAAATTATTTTTTCCTCTTGTAACTTATCTGTAGCTCCACCTTCATTTGTGGAATGGCCAGAAAGCTTAACAAGGCCTAGAGCTGGTACTGCTCGTTTTGCTTGTCAAGCAGAAGGAAATCCTGCCCCCAAAATTTCATGGTTAAAAAATGGAAGGAGAATACACTCCAATGGTAGAATAAAAATGTATAACAGGTAAGATTGCAATTGCTGTAGGAGAGCTGTGCTAATGATGTGCTACCAAAAGATGACATTCCAGTAGCTAAATATATACAAGATATAAGTCAAGTAAACCTGAAATTCGACATTAAATGTAGTGATGGATGCACATTAATCAATAACTAAAATCAGTAAAGCTTAGGTGATAATTGCTTTACCTAGCAGGGAGGGTGGGCAGGACTGACCTGAAGAGTTTCACCACAGAGTTACTTTAGGTTTACAGAGTAGCAGAATCTTGCTGCTACTTCTGTTGAGTGAGCAGCTCATTTTAAATTGTTGGTTAAGGAATTACAAGCATGAGGTTCTGCTTTTTGCAAGGAGGGAATAGATGTGCAGCTTTGTTTTCACTGTGCCTGGCTTTGCAGGCACAAACAGAAACATGGCAGGTTTTGCAGAATGCTTTGAGGTGCTGAATTTCACTGCTGTGCATCCATTTCTAATAGAAGAATTTGTGGCATGTAAGTCAATTACACTAAACTTAGGAAGCAGAGGCAAACAACTGTTGTTGCATTATGTGGAGCTAAGTTTATCCAAGATGTGAGCTTCTTTTCCACCTTTTTCTTCCTTTTGGATCCAGTAAATTGGTGATTAACCAGATCATTCCTGAGGACGATGCCATTTATCAGTGCATGGCTGAGAACAGCCAGGGCTCCATTCTCTCCAGGGCCAGACTTACTGTGGTCATGTCAGAAGACAGGCCCAGTGCACCTTACAACGTCCATGCTGAAACGATGTCGAGCTCAGCCATCCTGCTGGCCTGGGAGCGGCCCCTGTACAATTCAGACAAAGTGATTGCCTACTCTGTGCATTACATGAAGGCAGAAGGTAAGCAGTTTGATTTAAATGCCATCTGATGATTTGTACGTGACAAGAACTTGAACGTCCCTACAAAAATGGTCAAATTTCAAAGGTTCATATTCAGGGCTGCATCAGAGCATTCCAGGATATAAATGCATTTGGTAATCAACAGGCAAGCCTGGGGAAAAGTGCTTTTGTCACATCCTCTCATTTGTGGGACTGAGTGTTCTTCCAGCTTACCCTTGACTAATGGCTCCAGTGAGCAGATTCTGAAGTTAGGAGTGGACTTGGGAACCTGGGGCCTCCATAGTGCTCTCCGGATTCCCCTTTGTCCTCAGCAGGAGCTTCTGCCTGTTCTCTTCCGTGTGTGTCCTTGGCCGGGAAGAACAGAGCATACACCAGAGTCCTGAGGCTTACAGGGTTGAACTGCTCACCACAGGCTGCTCCCTTGTCTAGATCCCCAGATTCTTGTGACTTTACCGGGTTTCATATATTTTGGAGTAGAATAGTTGATACTTTGTCTTCAGTACCTTCTCTTAAAAGGAATATTAGTCAAATGGTAAAATTTACTCTTCGTTCACTCCTGGGTCTCCTGTAATGAGAAAAGTCTGCTCAAACACAAATGCTGAATGGCCATGAATGGCTTATCTCAGTCTTTGAAATGATATACAAGTTCCTGTGTAGAAGGTAATGGATAGTTGGAATAAAAATGAGCAACTAGTCCTTTTAAAATCCCTTACTATTATGTAATCGCTTTGAGTTCAGGTAATTTAAGGTAGTAGGAAACAGCCATTTTTCAAAAGCCAGGAGGTGATGGCTTAATGACTTGAGAACTTGTTAGGTGCCTGGCTTCAAGTAAGCTACATTGCAGCTCTGTGTTCTAGGAGTGATTTCTGTTTCCATTTCTGTTCAGTAAGTGGTTTATTCAAGGACAGCTCTGCAGATGCTCAGCTCTGTGTGGAATACCAGCCTGCCATCTGCTAAGCAGAGGACAGGAAGGACAGCTTAATTACTCTAATACTGATGCAGGAATAGCCACATTTGCTTTTGCAAGTGGGATATTTCAGGACACAGGAGAATTTTGTCTGAAGGAAGGAAGGAAGGAAAGAGTTTTAAAAGATAATGAGAACAAGAGGTGTGAGAAATTACCCCCTACTCTTTCAGTCACTGAGGTATTGTGCTCACAATCCCCTCTTAAAGCTAATATGAATAAAGTCACACTGGATAAGTCATCTGGCTAATTGTAGAGAGCAGAGACCAGATAACTTCAAAGAAAACTGGAAAACTGTCCTTAGGGAAGTGTGTATTTGTGCAGGAAATACTCTTGCACAGTAGTGAAAGGAGGTATCTTCTGGAATATGTTTTTTGCAAAATCATGTTGCAGTCCCTGCCTTATTTGCTCGCTTATCCAAAGGTTACATTTTGTGAAATGAGATTATAGCTTGTCTTGGTTTAAAAAAACAAAAAAAAACTTCAAACAAAAGCAAGCAACCAAACAGAAACCTCTGATTTATTTGAACTTACTTTCTCAAATACCCATTTTTTTCGTCTTTCCTGACTGTCTTGTGATATTTATTTCATTTAATGTAATGTTGTTGTGCATCCTTTCACATTAGTGAAAAAATCCGCACAAAGAGAGTGGAGAGGCTGTGTAAAGAGGAGTAATTGCGGTGGTGGGATTCAAAATGTAGGTGATCTGCATGCGTTTTTAATTTTGTAACATGGTTGCATAGTATCAGAAATTTGCATCAGAACAGAAACCCCACTTTTGTCTCATTTTGTAGAAAAGTGTTGAGCTTCAAGGGCTAGTGGACTGCCCTCCTGTAAAAATAACAGCTTTCTAAGTGATAGTGTGATAGCCTGTAAACCTTTCTGAGGATGTTGCCCTCCTGTCAGAGGCATTATTGCAAGTCTAGGAGATGCCTTTGTGAAAAATTATCACATCAGCCATCTCTCTAATGTAAGTTTAGAAACAACTACATTTAAAGAAATGCAAATTAAATATTAAGGAAAATCTTTTGATGACATTCACACCATACCAGGTTATAGAGGTGCTAACATAGACTGTCGACATTGTCAACATCTTATTTAGTCTCTAAGAATTCTAGATAATTACACATTAATGTAAATATTTTGTGTGAATGTATTGTTTTCATTATTCTTTTCAGCTTGCCTTCCCCCATTCCACCTTCACACCCTTTTTCTGACCATAATGAAGGTTAAAAATTGTCTTGGATATATCTGACTTTACTAGATTCTATCATTGCTTGAAGCTTCTAATGAACATAAATGTATAAACAGTAGAGTTGGAGACATACTGCTCTCTTGTTTTAGTTAGGAATCTTATTTGCAAGTGTGAGTAAAGAACACAGTATTGCAAAGGAAAATAGTGCTTTCCAAGTCTCCTAAGTTGTACTGATATTTTTGATTCCATTAACTTTAAACAGAAAGCAGAACTGGATAATGCATGAATCATATGCAGTTTTAAAGAGGTTTTTTTGTAGACATCACAGTGTGGTAGGTGCTGTGAATACAAAAGATACCATCACTTATTGTTACATTTCACAACTGAAGTATTCTGATGTTTCACTGTAAAAACAAGTTTGGGTTCTCTTCCCTATATGAAAAAAGTTAGTGTTTTAATCAAGCTAGTTGAAGAAACTAACAGGTGTGGGTTTTGTGTGTTTGTTTTTTGTTTCTTTTAGCAGAATATTTTGCATTCAAATCGAGGTCATAGTAGTAAGAAGAATAAGGGTCTGATGAGCGTGCATGTTGGAGTGTGTTAATTCCTTGTTAGTGATTTAGAAAAGGCACAAAGGGAACACTGATTGTGGTGGAAGGCAAGCCTTGTTCTCTATTATGGCTGTTTCATTAGGGCCTCTGCATGAGGCCTAGCAATCCATTCAATGAGAGAACAAGTCCTTTTAATTTGAGCTCAAGGATCTTGTTTAGCAGGTCAGAAATCGTGCCTTGCAATTCCTAATTAACAAGCCATTAACTAGTCTGTTGTGAGATGCTTGTAATCTTGTCTAATTAAAATGCTATCAAGTTAATTCATAAATGTGGGAAAACTTAATGGTGGAATTTGCCTTTAGTTTTGTTTATAAATTCAGTTGTGAAGAGGAGGAGCTGGCTCTTAGAGAGTTTTGATTAAGTTGACATGCACTTGGTGTGAATTGTTCCTTAACACAGCAGCTTTCACCACACTTGGTCCACTTTATAGCCTTCCTCTATAGGAATAAAGCCCAACAAAGACAAGGACTGCTGCATGCATTGCTATGCATATTTTAGTGTGAATTGCTGACATTTTTTTTTTCTTTTTTAACAACTTGCTAAGGAGCCAAACATTTTTGAAGCTCATTCTGGTCTGTTCTTACTGGCCTTTCTCCAAATTAAAATAAAAAACGTGTCAATCAAATGTAATAGAAGTTGCAGGGCTAAAATGAGATCCTTTTGCTGAATAAATTCTTTCTGTTTGTTTCTTTTGGGGGGCAGGAGGGTGTTTGTTTTGTTTTTGATGGAGTGGAGCCCTCACATTCCTCGCAGTCTGCTATAGAAAGGCTCTGTAAATAGGTTTTGGAAAAAAACCTCTGACTCTAAACAAATAGATTTAGAAGCTGGGTATGAATGATAAGGCTATTAGAGCTTGTCCGTTGTGTTACTGTACATTGGGCACAGTTTGTTGTGACTAATGCTAAATAGGGTTTAGAGTTGCATTCAGCATCCCTTATTGAGGAAAATCCTGAAACACCGCAAGCTATGCTACAGCAAGACACAGTTACTCCTGTGCATAAAAGAGCTTTTGCTTAATAGGGTTGGTAAAATAGAGCTAGACTGGGGAAGAACGTGAAATTAACTTTTTACTTTGTAAGTTGTTAAAGCTAAGATAGGGTGATGTTCGAGGATTTTCAGGAATTTTGTTTGTCTAACCCTTGGTTTATACCAGGTTTAAATAATGAAGAATACCAGGTGGTCATTGGAAATGATACAACCCATTACATTATTGATGACTTGGAGCCAGCCAGCAACTACACCTTCTATATTGTAGCTTACATGCCTTTGGGAGCCAGTCAGATGTCGGATCATGTAACCCAGCACACCCTTGAAGATGGTAAGACAAATTATTTTGGTGGAGGTTTTTATCTGCACTGAGTCGAATTGTGCAATCCAGTGGTAACAGTTCTTGAGGGTCTTGAATTTCTGTTGATACCAGTGAGACTTCTGGATACCGCAGTACAAGACAGCCAGCTCATGAGAGGAATGAGAATAAAATAACATTCTGACAGGGCAACAGCGTGTATTACACAGAGTCTCTTCCTATGTTGAAAGACAGTTCATTAAATCACGTTAATAACTATTCTAGATCTTTAACAACTCCCTTGATTATGAGAATTTGACAGTAGCCTAGGATTTAATCTCTATGACGCTCTCTTGTGCATCTGAAATGTGGATCAAACTACACTACTGCCTTTGAATTTTCCTTCCTTTTTTCCTTCAAATTTTGTAGGACGTAGGAAAATTTGAAATAAAAATTTGCTGGACGAGGAAAACTTAACCTTTTGTTTTGTGTTGGGGCTTTTTGTGTCTATGTGCCTTTTATAGTAAAATCAGAATTTTGTAAAAGACCCTGCTGACTTATTTCTGTGCAATGATTTAATTAATCTGAACGTTGTGGCAACAACAAACTATTTAGTGTAGATTATTACAACTGATTAATAAATTCTGACAGGGTTAAGCTTTGGCAGCATGGAACATTGCCATTTCTAGTTGTCTGCCTGTCTCTCTGTCAGAACCCTCATTACATGGTTGGTGGAAGAAAACATGCACCAAGTGTTCAACAGTGCAGGTTGTTGCCTGGGCTCTCGGCTGTACCTAACCTTGACAGGCAGTGTGTCAGACCAGCCAGGTGCTGATTGCCTTTGGTTACTGCTGGCAGCAATCAGAGAAAAAAATGTTGAGGACCTTACACAAAAAAGTTTGCTTAGCCTATGCTGCATGCAGCAAGTGAGAAGTGTGAAGTTATCCTTAAACAAGAATCTACAGAACCTGTTGGATTGTTTAGTCTTACATTACTGGCACCTCATTGTAGGCTGAGGTATCAGACAAGAATTTTCTGTCTTTTCCCTGATCTCAAAAGCTTTGTCTTTGCCTTTTTAGTTCCCCTGAGAGCTCCTGAAATCAGTTTGACGAGCAGGAGTCCTACAGACATTCTCATATCCTGGCTGCCAATTCCTGCAAAATACAGGAGAGGCCAGGTTGTCCTGTACCGTCTGTCGTTCCGCCTCAGCACAGAGACCAAAATCCAGGTGCTGGAGCTTCCAGGCACTTCGGCTGAGTATCTCCTCGAAGGCCTGCGGCCTGACAGCGTGTACCTGGTCCGTATCACTGCTGCCACCAGGATTGGCTGGGGAGAGGCGTCCTTGTGGACCTCGCACCGAACTCCGAGAGCCACAAGTGTGAAAGGTGATTCTTAACATACTGTGCACTAAACAGCAATGGCCTTCGGGGTTGCTGGATTTTTAAATTTTCTCTTTAATTCAAATTATATAGAACAGAACAAAATGAGTCTACAAGCTCAGACATCTGAGCAGCTCACAAACATGAACCAGAGTTTCCTGTACCATTTTGTTCAGTGTAAAGTACATTTCTGCAAACTAGGACAGTACACACTAGCAGTGTAATGTACTAATAAAGGATCTGAGTTGATGTATGTATGTCTCTATTATAAAAAAATCCATGCATGTTTTGAATAGTCAAATTGATATTTAAAGTCTAATTTGTTATAATTGAGCTTTGAATTTCATTGTTATTTAGTAATGTCATGCGGCAGAACATTCAACTTTGCACAAATAGCTTGAAAACTATACATATTTCAATTTTTAACTCTATTTCTTAGCTGTAGTCCACATCCTTCTGCTTTGGATTTAATTGAGTTTTGACTGCTATAGTGAATTATTAGCACTTGATGAAGTGTAATGTTATTGTTAATCATATTTGCTCTGGCTCACTTTAAAACAGGAAATAACTTTGTAATTATCTTTAGAATGTTTTAATTTTTGCTTAAAAATAACGACCTCATAAATTTATTTATTTATTTATTTATTTAGTAAGATGCAGAATTAAAAACTGTTTCTATTCTGTTGTATTCTAAATTGAGTTGCTAGATTTAGGTTAGAGGGAGTCAGATGTCGTAAGAAAGATAATTATGTGAATACACAGATGAGTTAGAATCAAAGTCTTGAGCGAAGTCTGGACTGAGGGACATCCCAATTTTTGCCTGAAAAATATCTCTTTCTAGAATATAAGAGTATTTTTTTTTATGTATTTATTTCTTTAAACCCAGCACCGAAGTCTCCGGAGCTGCGTTTGGAGCCCATGAACTGCACGACCATTGCGGTGCAGTGGCAGCAGGACTCTGAGGACACTGCAGCTGTCCAGGGGTACAAACTGTACTACAAGGAAGAGGGGCAGCAGGAGAATGGACCCATTCTGTTGGAGGCCAGTGACCTGGAATACACTGTCAGTGGTCTGGGTGAGTGTATAAAACATTTCTCAACTGTTTTGGAAGACAGTGACCTCTTAGAGAGCTTAAATCATTCGGGCTGTAAGGCAACAGTGCTAGGTTTGACCACCTATTTTCCCAGCAGCAAGCTCTGCAAGCTGGAGTTAGGCTGCTGAGGGAGTAATCCTCTGGCAAAATATGTGTTGCACAACACTTAGATAAGCAGATCTTGTAAATCTTGTGTAAGTTGGAAGGACACCCAACGACTTAGCACAAGATACAGAACTTAGTAAATACTGCTAGTAAATGACATGTCTTTTTAATACTCACTTTAATATGCAGGTTTTTTCATCTTCTTTGTATTTATGCCTGATCGAGGAACAGTGAAAGATTACTACAAAACACCAAAGATGTTTCTCTGGTATTTTTAGCTCATTTCTCTCTTGCTTGTAGCCTTTGTCACAGTTATACTGCACGACAAACACTTCTTGTTCAATACAGGAGCAAGTAGCCCTTGTGCATGTTATAATCCTGTTAATATGTTTAAGGAGTATGGGTAAGTATTTGCAGGGCTGAGCACAAAGATGAGGACATAGAGCTTGCTGGATCCCATGAGTCTTTCTGTTGATCACCTGACTGTTTCTTCCTGTAGCTCTTGCAATGTGTGTTAATACAGCTGTGTTGGGATCATCCCTAGGTAGAAGGTACTTTGTTTATGTACAGAACTGAGAACTTCTTTCATCAAAAGATGTGATCTGTCATGTAATCAGCAAAAGTAATACAGGGCTTGACACTGCTGTTTGAAATGTGTTGAGAGAGTTTCCCTGGTGGTATTGTGGAGAATTAATCTTGACTAAGTTATCAAATCTGACCTGCAGTCTTAACTAGGTCAGACGCCTCTTGACCATGCTCAGATATGCTCCTCTGCTGAATATAGCTGAGATACAAATTTAGGGGAGATTTGAGAAGAGCATTCTGGTCTGTTCACTGGACAACTGACCATCTGTGGCCATTTCTAGCCAGAGCATCTGGCAGTGGCCGACTGTTTAACAGGAGCTGTGAGACAAAAGAGCCCTGGGCTGCAAGGATGTGGTGTCTGTGTGTCCTAGGACAGAAATGCATCATTTTTTTTTCTATTCTTATTATGCAATACAAAGCTGTAATTTCAAAGACATGCAAACTTATTAACAATGTAATCTACATGATATGGATTTTCTCAGTATACTAATACTCTTCAGATGAAAATACTATTTTACAGAATTATATTGGAATGTATATTATCTGTGTGTTTTTGTTGGATTTTCTTTCCAGTAAGTATGTAGACAGATGACAAAATGAAAGAAAAGTAAGTTTGGGAAATTACAACTTTTACGTGGTCACAGTTAATTGAATTGCAAGAAAAATTCATGTGCTTGAGTTAACCATTCAGTCATAGTGCATGTGATGTGTTGAGTGTTTATTCTTTATCATAATTCTCAGTATCTAAATATGGTGACCAAAACATGATGCAGTCCATATAGTCTGATTGCTGTAATTTATATTTTTCACGTCTACATAATTTGTGCTGCTGTAGGCTAGTTTCACTGAAGAGTAGGTTTTTTTTAATAACTTCAGTAGAAGTCATCTTTTTTTTTTTAATGGGGTGTATTGAGTTATTTGAAGTGCATTATCAAATATGAGTTTTCCTATGTAAGTTTCTTCGCTGGTTTCTGGGGTTTTTTTGTTTTTGTTTTTTGCTTTATAGCATTTACAGTAAAAGGCATTCATCACTACAGCTACAAAAAACTCAGCTCAGGAAAATTGATTAGGTCATGGTTTTCCACTGCTAAGATGATTACTTACACTGCAGCTTGGAAAGTTCACACAGCCTTCTCACTGTGATTGTGCCTGTCTGACGGCTGTGTTTGCCCATTGCCAGAGTGCCTGTTTGAAATACTTGTGCATGCCAGATTATTCCTTAGGAAACAGTACAGCCAATCTTCTGCCTCTGGCAGCTGCACACGTGGACAATACAGCAGGTAGAATTGTATGCAGTATATAAACCCACAAAGACTGTAACCACATCCACACATTAAGAAGGGATTGATTTGTTCATCTTTTTATTTCTTGTGAATAATCTAAGTAATTTGGACCAGTACATTTATTTACTTATGCATTTAAAAATTAAAAATATTAGTTGTTAGGAGGTGGTCCTCACTGGTGCAATTTGAGGTGAAACAAGGCAAGCCACTGCACTGGGTTTTGTGACTGTGGTAAACTGATTCTTCATGAACTGGACAGAGGCTTTGAGAACTGATGCTCTGTCATCCATTTGCCTCTCCTGAGGACACTAACTACTGATTTATTGACAGAGTCTTTAAAATAAATGTCTTCATTATGAGCTACAGGAATTAGTAGAATACTGCAAGCATGAAACTTGAAGGGGAAAGGTGTGTGTTAAGACTTCTGGTGTCATGTAAGTTGGATAATATGGTCAAAAGGAGAGCTTTTTCCTAATTTGAAAGAATATGCTCATAGTCCTAGGTGCTTCCCAGTGGCAAAGAGGGAGCAGTTTCTCATACATTATCTGGTACCACTGAATTTGTATGGCTTCCAAACACTCCCTCTTCATGTCTTTGTCATGACCTACGGCTGCCCTACCCTTCCCTGTTCTTTTGCATGGTTAATAAACTGCGGATAGACTGCTAGTGACATTCAGAGCATGTCAATATGTCTGTCCATAGAACTTCCTGCAGATGTTGGTACAAATGCCAGTTATGCAAGACCTGTGTGTTTAAAGAAGACATTTCACTTACCCTGTGGCAATTAAAGTGCATCACAAAATGAGAATTTACTATATTCTCTAATCAAAGAGAACATATTAGCATTGTTATTACAAGCACTGTTGATTGCTTTGTTGCTGATAGCTTTGATATTACTACTCTAAATGATTGCAAATGTCTACAGGACTCTTGACAGAAGAATAATTGTGATGGATAAAGCAGAATCAGCAATGCTAGTGTGTAAAAGATTACAATGATTGAACATGGAATATAGCAATATGAATATTATGCTGCATGTTTTTAGTCTCTTGTTGGTTCCTACCTTATTTTCTGAGAAGTGACCTCTCTTTCTCCAGGGTAGGTCTACCCAGTTACTTTTGTGTATTTTTTAAACTGGATTATTTAACATGATAGTCACCACATAAATAGAATTAAATGATCTGATCATTTATTCTCAAAATAAATATCCACGGTTTCACATAGACATTTGTTTGTGTTAAACGTCTTTGCATTTATTTTTCAATAGCAAGCCATTTCCTAGTCCAGTGTAAGATTCCATTATTACTTGAATTTGCCACAGGAGCAGACCCTTGGGTGCATACCATGCATTTTTGCCTCTATTTTTAATTCCTCCATTGCTTCCTCCTGGTCTAGAAATTTTTCCCTCATAGAAAGTCTTTCATTGTGAGACTTGATACATCTGCTGGTACAGGTTCTGTTTCTGTATTGGTGTAGAATGTGTGTTCAGAAGTTCAAGTGAGTTTTGCTGGTGGAAGAGTTTGTTGGGGAACCTTCTCACTGTGCCACAGGAGAGGGATTGGCAAAATTTGAAAGTTAAAACAAAGAGAGTGTCCAGAGAAGCTCATCTCCATCTTGAAATGTGTTCAGATTATTTTTTTCAAGGAGTATTTTCAGCATATGCATGTGCATCTGTGCCTGCATGATGTTGGTATCACTCCTGTGCTAAGAGGAGTGTTTGCCTATCAGAGCTCACTGTATTTGCAGCTGTATCACTGGTAGGAAAGTGGAGCCTATACAAGGAAGGCAGTGACTCAGAAGAATCCATCTGAAACTTATCTGGAAGGATAAAATCAAATTCAACTTCTTGGTTAGCAAACTCAAGAAAACGTGATGAATTCTGATGCTGTGACACGAGAACTGTTTTTCAAGTTACCTGGAAATCTTGCTCTCTAAACGTCCTTGTTCAGTTCTTATCATGCTGGTAATTAATTAAATGAATGCCACTGCTGATGGGGTGTTGCAACATGTTTGTGCCTTTAGCCTCCAAGCTTCTATAGTTGGAGGGAGGGAGGAAAGCAAGAATTCACTCTGCTAATTCATTCTTCGTGGCTGCTGTGTGGGAGCTGTGCCACTCTCAGTGCTGGCAGTTCCAGGGAGGCGTTCAGGAAGTGGCACTTTGGTGACAAGGCAGACACAGGGTCTCAGTAAATGCACCCGAAACCCTGAGGCCAGGAGGTGTGGCAGAGATGTGCACAGGTTCTGTAGGTGCTCCTTTCTTTTTGCTGCCTGATGATATCAAGTAACTTCTTTCACACAGACACCTTAGGGGATGGATAAACCAGTCTGTTTGCTTTGGTGAAAATGCCTTCAGCATGGCAGCCCACGTTCCTTGGCCTTTCTCTGGAGAAGGCCTCTCCCAGGACAGCCTATGGAGTGTGGAGTGTCCTGTGCTGGGAGCACTGCTGGCTCCCCAGGGCCTGGGGCTGCAGAGGCACTGAACAGAAGCTGCCAAGTGATTGGGTGGCCATGAAATGGAGTGTATCTGCATAAAATAAACCATTAAGCTAATATATTGGTTGGTGATTCCTGAGAGGCTTGGAGACACTGCAAGTTTTCTCTCTGGGAAAGCTTCTCCTATGCTGATGGGGTCATCTAAACTGTTTAACATGAGGTGCATCATAACCCTGCTACTTCTCCTGTTATCCCAGTTTTACATTACCCATTGGCATTTTTCCCTGTCCCAATCTAGTACTTTTAAAAAAATAATTAGATTCTGTCAGACTCGTGTGTGTGATATTCTCCAAAAAGCTTGGTCTTAATCAGAAAAGCATCTCTGTCTGAAAGCTCTTCTATGTTCTGCCTCTTCCCAGTTACAGAGAGGAGAAATAAAGCAAAATGCATTTCCCTGTGTTCCTTGACTTGGAGAGTATTTTCAAGTGAAGAATCTGTCAAAGTCTAAATGACACAAAGGCACATTTTGTGACCCTGCGTGGCACTCCCCTTCGGAAAGGCAGCTTCTGCGGAAGAATTAGCTGGCTACCTACTACACTTAGGATTCCCCCAGAGACTTGGCCTTCAGTTGTTTAATTTCCCTGGGATCTATTTATATTGTGTTACAGCCATGACTGTAGCTAAGCTTTAGTCCAGGGCAGCGAAGATGACAAGGCCATTCAACAGTCTATAGAAATTGAATAAGGGTGTGTAAGAAGAGTCAGTGCAAAGAATTCTTCCAATTAAGCATCACCCAAGTTTCTCTTGTAATGGTTCTGTGTAAGTGCTTTAAAGTTTTGTAAGGCAGTTGATAGGATGGTCAGATAGGACACAGTGGTTTCATTTGCACCATATTGCAAATGAATGTGCTGAAAAATAAAAGTTTTAAAAGCTTAATGGCATCTCTGGTAGTGTTGATGCTATCTTTCTTAACTGCAAATGCTGTAGTACTGAGAAGGAACACTGTAAGTGCATTTCATGTGTTAATGCAGTTATTTCTGAAAGCTGGGGCTATAATTTCAGTTTTATGCCATGTTTTGTTGATGTCAAAATGTAGTTTCACATACTTGTATCTGACAATTCTGGAATACTGAAAATTGTAAATATGGGAATTGGTATTGCTTTTTGTTTATAAGTTACTATTGAAATTTAGCTTGGAATTCCCATACAAATTCAAGGAGCCAGGCATTCCTACAGTTTCATGAAGGCATGCGAAAGAAACACAGGTCTTTCTTGAGAAATACCCCTTTTTTTAAAAAAAAAATCATGCTTAACTGTTCTCAAATGGCATTAAAGAAAATATAATTTAGTTTTGACAGATAGACTTTTTTCTGCTTGAGGTATTTTACATCAGATCAGACATCCACAGTTAATGAAATACTGATTTGAACAAAAGACAGCTCTGTTAAAAAAATAATTGGAAATTGCTTTAGTTCATAATAAAGATCAACTAAAAGCTCAGTTTTCTTGCTTGGAAAACCAGATGATTGCACTGCTGCTCTATATACTGTAGTCATTATATTTGCATTGTTACATAGAGGAAAGTGTGTAATAGCTCAGTAGGTGACCAGGACAAATATTATCATTTATTTCCACTGTTTACAGCTGGGTCAATCTAGTGTTTACTCATGCTGATTACATCCTTAAACTAAACCTCTTATCTGTCAATTCTCCTGATTGTGTGTAACAGCCTTGCTACTACTACTTATCAGCTAAAACATAAGGGATTTGCAGAGAGGGGAGGAGGAATTGGTCAAATTGCAAAGGAATAAAACTAAAAGCCCTAGAAGTAAACTGGGCATGTTTAAAATCAACCTCTTCCTCAGCTAGCTGTGACCTCTTTCTCTTTCCCAGACATGGCAGATTATGTATATTTGTCGTGAACAAACCCAAGCTCTTGCCTAGTCCTGCTATGATGGTGTTTCTACGGCACGTCGGTAAATAGGAGACATGCATTCCTTGCTCCATGATCATGAAAGACAGAGCTGTCACCACTCTAAATGAGTCTGTCTTCCAAATGCAGACGTGGCATATCTGCATATCATTTTTTCCTGTTTTTTTTCCCTTTCAAGTTTTGAAAGATAGATTTTAGATTAGAAGAGAGAATGGAGGGGGCTTTATTACCCTGTAACTTTTTTAACCTGTAAGATATCAAAGCAAACGCTGCTTTGATAAGCTTTTACCTCTTTTATATAAGGAACCATATTGCATTTTACAGGCTGTAAATGTAAACAGAGATCAAGCTGGCTTTTCTGTTTTGTTGTGATTTACAAACTGTCGCATCAAGTGTTGTTTCCAGTGTATGTCAGTGCCAGTAATTTCTCTAGGTCTGTTTGTAGCAGAGAGCTCCCTTCAGGTTCGGATTTGCTGTCCGTGCTTGTGGAAGACCGGACTGAGTGGCAGAGGCAGGGAAGGCATCAAGCCTCTGTCCTGTGCGGCATTTCTGCTCGTGTACTCGTTGGTCCACATGCAGCTGGGTTGTACTGGGGGAATATCAGGAGGCTGCCCAGTGCAAATACCCTGACACGAGGTGACCAGGCACTCTGGTTCCAGGCTCACCCCCTTGGTTCATGCCTTCCTTATGGAAGGAAAATACTGCATTGCTCTGTTTAGGTGAAAAATTGATTCACTAGGGTCATAAATGAGATTCTTACTGGGCAAATCTGAAGCTGGTGTAGAACTCTGTGGCTCTTTGTTGGAGCTTATTGGCCTGGCATCCATTACAACAACTGTGTCTTGGGCAAAGCTGTATTTAAGCACCCTTGCACACGACTGAGTGGGAATCCCAGATAAATATCAGCTTGTTCTGAGCAGATTTGCTGGGGAGGAGCCAGTTAATTGTCAGCTGCTAATGCTGCATACATTTTGTGCCGTTCAAGTGACACATCTGTAAAAAACTGTAATGCCTTCCTTCCTGTGTAGTGCTGCCGTTATTTGTTTTGCATTGTGCAATAGTGCAGATTTGTATCATTATTGCATATTTCCAGTTTAATTTTTGTTCTTAAAAAAAGATTGCTTTGTCATGTATATTTTCTGTCAGAATTTAAATTTACCTCTATTAAAGAAATTGGATTTATAATTTTTTAAAATCACAGCACAGTTACTTCTGCACGTTTCTTGTTTTTTGAAAGTAAATGTTATTTTCATACAGTTCATTTCTAGTGGAAGCCTTTAATTAATGTTTAAGGTATTTGCCAATTTTAAATTACACCGTCAAGCCTCTCTAGGTTACCGATTTAGCCAGTAATCAACTTGAGTAGGCACTGGGATACTGACATTTGTAACATCTGCATTAGCAGTATAACTTGTTTTGGTGTTGATTAAAATGTTATGTATGACAGACCCTAATGAAGAGGAATCTCTAGGCTTTCTTTGAATTAACTGCAGAGTCATGGAATGGCTCTAAAACTCATGGAAATGTATTAATTTGTCAGCATGATAAGCACTTATCTTGGGTCAGAAAGATGCATTCTTGCTCTTTTTATTAAGATCTTTCATAAACAAGTAGATTGTGTTTTGGAAGGATTGTCTAATATATTTTTATATAACCTTCTGGAGCATGCTCTGGTCCAGTTTGAACTCAGTTATCTGGGAAAATAGTCCTGACAGCCTCATTTAAACATGCCTTGACTTTTAACTTCCCAAGCTAGTGGGTCTCTGAAGGGGAAGGACACGGCAAGGGAGCAGATCCTCAGTGCAGAATAAAGACTGAGTGTACTGTACTTCAAAAAATCAAAACAGAGTGCTAAGACAGGTTAAGCCCTGCTCTAAAGGGATACTGTGGGCTGTCGGGATGAGGGAAGTGTCGTTGTTGTGGACAATGCCATGTAGCGGTGTTAAAGGTAGTAACGTGAAGATCTGGGCTTTGCTAAGGCAAAAGGAGCGATTATATTCCATAGGCCCACTCCAGGAGCGTGGAGGGGTTTTGCCTGTTTTTGAGAGACTTTTGTCATTTTGTCAACTGTTCCCATAACTGAGCTGGATGCGTGTTTTTCTCAGGGCATCAGATTATTGTGTCACAACTCGAAGGACTGGAGTCAAGGGAGCTTCAAAGTAGGAGGAGGAGATTTTTTGCTCTCTGACAAGATAACTTGCCAGCCTGTAGTAAAGCAAAACGTGTTGTCTTCAGGGTATTTAAAGGTAAACTTGTCGATGGTGGGAAAGCGATTAGAATCTTGCAGGAAATGCTCTCTGCTGCTCTGCGTTCCTGGGGTAGAAATTCCACCGTTTAGAGCTAAACCTGTGTGGGAATTCAGTTGGGAGATTGTGTCATGGTGATTGAGTAACAGTGAGGATGCATGCAAATAGTGTTACATTGTTCATTTGCTGGAGCTGAAGGTTAAAATTTGCTTCGTGAGAAGGACATCCTGATCACTCCTTACGAAAGTAGTAAATAACTTGAAGTGAAAAACCTCAGAAATGTTTCTAAGTATTACAATGAATATGTACTAGATAAGTTTTGATAGCTGTAAAGTAAAAGTGACCACTAAATAAAGACTTAATTTCTTGAAACTGGAAATTAAGTTAAAGCTAAAAATGAGCAAGCAGATAACGATGGCAGGAATAACCAGATACGTGATGAAGTTTCTTAAACAAAACAACAAAACAAGCCAAACAAAAGAACCCCAGAAAACTGAACTACTATGTACATTCCTGCTATACAGTCTTTTTTAGATTTAAACAGAACTTTAAACACGGTGGGTGTTTTGGGGTTTTTTTTCTCCTTTTTTTCCTGGAATGAGAGGATTTGTCTCTGGGAGACAGCATTATTTAATTTGCTATTTATTGGACTTCATTAGTAAAATACTTAAGTCCTGGATTGCAAAGAAACTGCTCCTTGGAGAAAGCTTAGAGAAAACTCCTGTTATAGGAAATTAAATCAACATTGTCCATTAATCATACTGCATGTCAACCCCCAGACCTCTCTTGATTGTTCTTGGTGAATGTGAGGAACCATTAGATGTGTGAGGTCCTTAAAGGTCTGAGTAAGTCAAAGGGGAAGAGTTTAAAAAAATGCCACCATTAGCACATGAAAGAGACTTCAGAGTGGACAGAAGAAAACTTTTGCTGTACAGGGCTAGTTACATTTCTTAAATTTTTTCCCCTTTTTATTTATTATTTTCTTCCATTGTTAAACAACAATCCAGATGTTGTGATAAAATGTTAATCTAATTCATCCTGAAGTTTTTTTTCATTAACTTTTGTTGAGTCATGTTACCAGTTGTAGTTGTATGGGAAAGGTAATAATAGGGGATCTTAGTAATTTCTGTGTTAGTGATAAGTAAATGCACTTCTAAAGCTAAGCTAATACGTGTTCTGGTAGCTTCCCTGCCTTGAGTAACACCTTAGTTATATATTTGCTATGAAGGCATTATTGCTAAGAGAAGCATTTTTTCAATTTTGGGAAAAGATACAATTGTGAAAAAGCACATGTTTGTTTTTTCTGGGCTTCCTGGAGTCACACTTCTGTGGCAAATGAAGGGGGGGTTACAGGAAGTGGGGAAAAAAACAATCTTGTGTTGGAAGAAGCCACTCTTGCTGTAAAACTTCTCTTCCAAAGCTGTAATTTTTTTTTTTCATCTGGCATAAAGATTTAGTATTAATAAGATTTGCATAAAAAGTGTATTTCAACATTTGTACTCACTTTCACGGTGTTTTTTACCTTTATCGTAGATGAATATTGGACTCCTGCTCAAGCTGGTTGTCATTACAAAACAAAAACACTTGTTACTGCATGTACTTGTAGCAGTTGGGACAGGGAAATTATTCTGATCCTGTTTGTAGATCTGTGAAAGACTCGACTTTTCTGCTTCTTGTGGCATCCGCTTGTGCATGCTGGGGGCCTTTGTATGACTGGCACGTTTGTATACTTGGACAAAGAAGGAGACATAAAATCCTGTATGCAAATACACCTTGAAAATGTGGATTTTTTTTTTAAGGCAGTTGGACTGGAGATGTTTTGGGGTGGTAGGTAGGATGGTGTGGGAGGGGGAAGAGAGGCAGGTAGGTAGGTGTTGCCCTACTGTGCCTTGTGCCCATTTACCAACATTCTCCCTTGTGTATTCAAGGTGTGGGAAGGGCTGTGCTCACAGCCTGTTGCCCAGATCAGTATGTGTGTGTGTATTTGCATGTGTGTATAGACACTGTTGGGAGAAAAATAGGATATCTTCTTGATCCTCTCCTTCACAATGATGGAGCACTTCTCCATCACAAGCATACCTCTTACTGTATTAATCCTTTGTATAAATTTTTGTTTTCATGCTAATGGCCTAATTTGGCCTTTTTTCTCTCTTCATGCCTTGGCTGCCTTCTTACAGCTTCTCACCTGCCTTTATTTAATTTCCCATAATTTCCCATCAGCCCTTGTTGCCTTGGTGACAATCACTTGCCTTGGAAATCTGTATCTGTAGTACTCCCTACCAGTTGTTTGTGCTGGAAAACTTTTCTCAGAGGTCTGTGTGTTACCCAGGCAGAGTAGACAGGCACGCATGGGCTGTGATTGATTATCACTGTCATATAGGCAGTGATACTCATCCTTCTCCTTCAGAACTGACAGCCAGATCTTGCTTCCAGCCAATCCAATAAAATACCTGAAGAAAAGCACCAAAGCACAGTGAAGTTGTAGGACAGAAAAGTGAACTGCTCAGCATTGCAGGCACGAGTCCAGGGTACTCCAGCTGACCCAGCAGTGCCTACACCTCCCTCTTTCCCCTGACCCTCTCTGCTGGAAGATCTGTCTCACAAGGGTCATCTTCCCCCTTACTGGAGCCAGGAGGAGTCTGCCAGTGGGCCCTCAGAGGCTGTGTTGTCTCTTGTGCCCCCTGTGCAGGGCAGCTGGAACGCTCTGCCTGCAGCAGTGTGGCAAACAGCACTTTGGGCAGTTGCTCTTACGTTCACTTTTCCAATAACATGTGTTCACCTGTCTGTGCTGAGAATACATGCTGTGTTCTCCCAGCAGTTTGTGAGCATTCCCATGAGTTTCACAGGTGAATGAGTGTTCACTGTCCCGTGTTACATGCTGGGTACCTGAAACACAAGGAAGAGAAAGGCCTTTTTCCTGGACTGCTCAGGCATTGATGGTTTAAACTGAGTGTGGTACGATATCCCTGCAGTCACTGACAGAACTGAGCTGTAAATGTCCAGCTTTCTGGCTTTGCATTCAGTCTATTAGATAACAGCTCCCCCTTGAGGGAAATGTCTTTTGTTAATAACCTCCTAACACAGCTCTGGGGTCAGTGGAGGTTTTTGGGTAGGTTTGTGGGTCACAGTTTCACCAGGCTGTATCAAACAAAGCAGACTCGTGGTGGCTCTGCTGTGTCCTGACCAGCTGCCTGGGCTCCCTCTGCTGCCTTGGGATGTTGTTTAGCTCTCAGGATTTATCCAAGTGCAACTCGGAGCACAATAAAGTAGCAAAAGCTGGCACTTTTGGAAGAAAACAGCCCACATTCCTTGTGTACCTGTCTCTGCTGGTTTGTGCTGCCGCTCTCTGTGCTTGCACACTTCTGACACTTCTGCTGGGGCACAGGGACGTGGTGGGAAGGGACAAAGGGAGGCAGTGGCAGGAGTGAGTGGCGGAAGGGTGGGGGAAGCAGGCTGGTTTCTTTCATCAACAGCACAGCTAATGCTGCTCTAAAATGCTCAGCAAACTGCAGCCTCACCGTCACATTTGTAAGACTGAATTAATGATGGGAAACCCTTTTAATTGTACAGAGGGAGATAGCTAGCTAAGAGTTAAGTAGCTGTGTATTTATTTTACTTAAGCAATCAATCAGTCAGACTGCTTTCCACTTTCTAAGTGTTGTATAAACTTCATATGCAGAGGGATTACATCAAGATAATTTTCTGCTCCTTTTTTCAGTCAGGATATTGATATAGGTTGAATTGAAAGCTTTGACTGCATTAGGAAAGTTAATGAAACCAACCTTGATTATGAATTGTATCCTAGTCTTTTGCTCTGTACATTTCAGTTTGTTAATACAATGTTTGACGTGTATTAAATGCTTGTTCTGCACAAAACTATTTAAAAATACAGTAGGTAAGGCAAAAGATTTCAATTACAACTTGTCTGTGCTCCAGCATTTTGACAACAGTAGCGTTGCTTCCTATGAAAAGCAATTTTGCTTATTAAAAAAAGTTAAAAACATTTTGAAGGAAAATTTTAAGCCAGAACAAATTCCCAGGTGTATAATTATGAAAAGTACTTTACACATGTAAGAAACATTCTTGAAGAAAGAAAACAATCAGTAAAATTCTACTGCAGTTGCTGCAGAGGTGTATTTTCTTTTCCATGTTATTGTTATTGTGGATATCCTTTAAAGTACAGTAGTTTTTACCTGTAGGAAATACTATCTACATTAAAAACATGTAATGTTGCAACCCATTTCCATGTGGGGAAAGATACAGTTTTGTTTCTACGAAATACCACAAAGTATAAAATAAATAGTAGGTGCTGTGTTGTCAGCCAGAAGAGCAAAAGATTTTCAGAAGTTTGAGGAAATCTTTCAGGCTACTCTTCTTGTTTAGATGCTTCTTTGTGTGGACATTAAACATCTTTGTAGAAGGGTACTCAGGCCACAGTGCAGAGAATTACTCTGAGTAAAGGATTTGAGCTCCTGATAATATTAGATCCAAATTCAGATTGCACATGTTGACCTCTTTTACACCACCTGCAAGATTTGTCTGGTGCTTTCAAGAGTTGGTGTTTCAGAAATTTGGTCCTAATTAAATAGTCTTCAAATAAACCATTAACATCTATTTAACTAAAAGCAACAACATCATTAGCTTGCACAGCTGCTGCCACTAATATAGACTGAGTAATCTTCCTGATAAATTGTCTTAGAAGAGTCTTGGCCTGGAAAGAGATGAACACAAGATGTCATTGAAATATTGTTTTGGGAGGAATCAATGTGGAGATGAAAAGTTATTTTAATTTTTACAGAGAAGCAGGTCATCCTGGCTTTCTAGATGAGTATTTTCAGCAAATTTCAGCATGCTGAAAGCACTCAGAAAGGAGTATAAGTATGTAGTATATCAGGCTTCATTGCCTGGTGACAAGCTGTCACTTACTGTGTTCTTTTAATAAACGTTTCTGTGCAAATTCACATCACAAAACTCATTATGAATAGCTCCTGCTAGTGTGCCATTGGATGTAACAGTGGTGAATATAAGAGCCAAGGATGTTGTAGGGTCCTGGATATTTCTATTGTCATTACAAATGGAAATTTTCTTTAGGGCATGTTTTAGAAGTTTGGGATGTGCTGTATGAAAATGTAAAGGCTAAAAATAACGCTGCTGTGCCAAACCATTAGGGAGGTGGTTCAGCATAATCTAAATGTAATTAAAATGAATACCTTTGCAAAATGTCAAAGATATGCAGCCAGTCAGAGACACTGAAGGGAATGAGGCCTCTAAGAAGATAGTGAGGGAAAAGTAACAGACATGTTCACGTGTGGGAGAGATCCTGCTGTGCATTTCATGGCTGAGGAAACAGAGCCCCATGTCCTCGTGCCGTCACACTTCAGGTGAAATTACCAGCTGATCTAAGGCACTGAGATGAACTCTTTACAAGTGCTGTTAGCTGCCTTCCCTGCTTCCTGGGTTATTAGTGTGTGTAATTGGAAAATATTTAGCATTGTATGATGGATTTTCAATGAATATTTTTTATTAAAAGTAATGTAGAAAAGGTCAACGCCAGCCCTTTTGTTTGTTTTTTTTTTAATGCATCTGGATTTAACTTCAGCAAATGAAGTATGAAAGTTGTAATGTTAGCAGTAAATGTATCAGACTAGCTGGCAGCTCATGACAAATGGGTCAGTTTAGCAATTCCACTATGAAATTTGTCAGCTGTCTAGGTTAGCTTGCCCCCTCCACCTTGTATTCAATAAATGAGTGCCCAATTTTGAGCTTCATGAAGAGGCTGCTTTATTTACATCTGCGGAGAATCTGTATGGTAATAGTTCAGCACCCACACAACTGTGCATGCCCCCAGACCCGTGGACACGAGTGCAGGTGGGCGTCTGTCTGTCCTGCAGTGCCCCTTGGCTGCCTGGTGTCCCAGCAGTGAGAGGGAACCCTGTGTGAGCAGGAGAACAGGGCCCTCGACACCTGCAATAACAGAACATCCCGCTGGAGTTTGGGCCCTAATTATAGATGCAGCTGGATAGAGCCCATGCAGCCAATATTTGCCTTAAGAAAAATACAGTGGTGGGTTCCCCTTGCATGTATTTTGTTTGTTTTCCTGTCATGATTGACTTATTTTACACCTAGCAAGTTGAATGTGTTTTAGTGCAGTTCCTTGTTACCCTCTGAAGGAGGAAAGCCAGATTGATTTTTAGATGCCCTGCCTGAAACTTTTGCATCTTGCAGTCATGCTTGCAACAGCACAACTCCTGAAGCTGGAGATCTGAGCCACCAGAGCACAGATGTTTTTGCAATGAAACCGTGCACCTCCTACAAAGTCACTGTGGTGCAAGTAATGATAGATAGTGTTTTCATTTTGCTGCACAAAAGGGTCAAAATGGCACGGGGTGTCCATGACAGACCAGCAGAAAATGTTGGTTCTGAAAGAAAATTTATATCATAGCTCCAGGGGGAAGTTTGGGCGCTGGGAACAGATTGCCTTTGTCATTGTGTGCAAATATGTTGTTTGTGAGGTGATGCTGGATGTCAGGCAGTCAGTGCATATGTATGATAGAGCTTGGTACGTAAACAGATGTTAAACCAGATTTGGTAGAGTGCTTGTTGCGTTGTGTTTAGGTGCATCTTCTGGAAGCATTCCTCTTAGCATGAAGGCCAGGCAAATTGTCTCACCTTTCTTCCTATCTGCAGCCCAGAAATGTTGTTCTCCAATGGGGAGATCATCTTTTCAGTCTCTTGCACCTTACAAAAGAGAACCTTTTATAGCCTGTTCCTGTTTCGAGGTGTATCTGTAGCAGCATTTCTGTGTAGGTTGTTTCTTTCCCCTTTTCCTGACCCACTGTTGTAATGTTGGATTCACTGACAGTGTTCTGCCACTTGAGCATGGCTCCCTGCTGTGTGTAAGGCAACCTGTTGTGTGGGGTAGCACATCCTGTGTGGACCACTGCATGAATTCTCAGTGGACATGTGTGTGTCAGTAACTGGGGTAATTACAGCTCTGCTGGCTCCTTCGGACACTCTCTCCCTCCCCCCCTGCCCTCCCTTTCTTCTTCCAGAGATGGCCTCTCTACATAATTCCATTAAAGTGATTGTGCTCGGAGGGGTGGACTGAGGGGCAGTGCTCTCATCTTTCAAAGGAGGACCAATGAGCTATGTGCTTTCCACTGGGCAGCAACAAAAGAAAAGGTCTCTCAGAAGAAAAGACGAGCACAAAAGATCAAAATTAGGTGTTTGTCCAGGCCTCTGGTATTGCTTTCAAGTTAGCTTTTGAGGACTCACTTTGAAAACGGTGAGCCAGGCTAGTTAACATAAGGGTGTCTGCTGGTTAAGAGAGCGTTGTTAGAATAATATTGGAAGAGAGCTTTCTGCTTGTCCAGTTCACAGTTCTCTGAAATGCAGGAGGAACACAGAGGCTGATGGCATACCTTGCAGGCCTGGCAGGAAAGTCCTACACCCATGAGGAGATCGAGCAAACTTAAAATCCTTGAGATTTGAGTCACTTATTTAAAAAAAATTAGAGACTTTTAGGAAGTTCTTGTTTCTGTGGGCTCCGAAAGGCTGGAATGCTGTGTGCTGGGAATTCATCCTGCCCGCCAGCCCTCCCCCAGCACTTTCTGTATGGAGCTGCTATTAGTGATGGTGGGCAGTAGGAGAGGTGATGTTTTTACTGCAAGGGGGTGTGAGGTGGTGTTTGTCCTGGGGCCCTCTAAGGGGACAGTGCAAAGCTACAAAAGGGATACAGACCCTTTTCAGATTTAGACAAATAAGCGAGAGCCATCCAAAGCCGTGGAAAGCCAGACTGTTTAGCTGGATCAATTCACATGTGTCATATGTTCCAGTTTCTACCAAAATAAACTTTTACAATGTTGTACAAAGAACAAATTGCTTAGCTCTACATCAGTTATTTGGTTTGCAAAGGAAAACATGAGTATCACAGACAGTCTTTGTTCATCTAAATGTTTAAAGTTACCTTTAAATTGAAAAAGAAGTAATGAGATGTAAAATATTAGTGGTTTGTAACTACTCAAATTATTTAATTCTGGTATTAAAAGGTTGTTATTTTCAATTTTATCAATTCAATTGTGCAATCAATTGAAATTCCAACTCCTTTAAAAATAAAAGAAATTAAATAATATTATTTGAAGCTAATAATAATGCTAGCAATTGCATATCCAGAGCATCAAAAAGATTTTAACGACTGTACTGGAACAGGAGGGCTTAACTGTGTTTAATTGCTTAATGATATGTATAAGCAAGGTAAAAGAGCATTTTTTTGAAAAGTGAATTAAAATCCAATACTGAAAATCGGGGAATACCTGCTTTATTTAGAGAGGAACAGACCTGAGTCTGTACCATCCCTCTGCCTCCCAGGTTTTTGTTTCTGTTTGGCTTGATGCGCTTCTCTGTCCTTTTACTCTGGTACATTTGAAATGTATTTGCTTATTTTCCTAATAAGTTTCTGCTGTATTTACATTACTTTGCTTCAAAAGTACATTTTTAAGGATAGTATTTCTTAGTGCTCTTCCTTTCCCACCCTTCCCCCTTAATAATTCCCCTGGACCTCTGTTGCTTGGAGCAGACTTTGGCTAGCCCCAGATTCGATGTCAAAGGCCATGACCCTATGTCAGAGCAGCCCATGCTGCTGGCCTCTTCTTTGAATAATTATCTGGAGTTTATTGTGTTGAAGGGATGGGCTTGGGGGCAGCACAGTCACCCTGGCAAACCGGACCAATGAGCTATCCAGCCAGACCACTACCCAACAATGGACCTGTAGGTTACACAAGAAATCCAGCAGCACAAAAGATTAAATTAAAAATGGACATTTGGGCACAGAAGTTTTGTCCTTAGAGCAACTATTTTTTCAGCCTTCTGAATGTACTGTGGTTTTGATACTTTTAACTGAAAGGAAGAAAGTATTATTTTAAATTTAGTATGCAAGCTAGAATAAAGTTGAAATACTTCTCTTATCTCCTTCCCCAACTGTTAGAATTGCCATACTGGCTGTAGCTTAAGTTATTTCTAGGTTTTAAGTCACTGAACTTGGCTCAAAACATCAAGACACTAAACTTTTTTTTTTCCACTAGAAATCCAGTGCTGTACCAATTCTTTTAGAAACACAACCAAAGCCCCCAGTAATTTCATTTCTATCAATACTTTCCTTTCAAATTGCTGAGAACGGGGATGTTCAAAACAGGTATGAAAGTGTGTACCAACAGTAAATGATAGTAAAATGTCCGTTTTCTTTCGTCTTCCTTATCTTTTCCTCCCCTCAAAGAGGACTTAAAATGTCTGAAATCCAGATTGTGGGGTGCTGTCTCTTCTTATCAGGACTGAATGAAAGGCTGCTGGAGGTGGACTCACTGTTCTGGAGGGGTGGGAAAAAAAAAGAAGTTCTTTCATGGTCTGACCTCGGATTCTTTCTTAATTTTATCTAGCCCTGACCTGTTGGCTCTGCTCTGGCTCCTTTCAAGGCCTTCAGAGCTTCACAAACATGCAGCAGCTGAAAGAAACAATGACAGGACTTTCAGGGGTTGCAATATTACACTCTCTTGTAACCTTGGCTAAGTAGCCTGTAAACAGATGCTTTCTCTGAAGCATTTGCCAGACAGCCAAAATTTTGGCTGTGTTGATATCGGCAAACACTTCGTAAAACTTTTGATTTAGGACTCATCATTTTGTATTCAGTACAGGCTTCAGCTGAGTGAGCAGTTACCCAGAGTGTGCCGCGTGTGTGCAGTGTATAAAATCTGCTGTTACAGCTTTTATCCTTTCCCTTAATGCTGTAAATTTACCTGGAACAGGAGAATCGTATGAAGACAAATTATCAAATCTGAGTGGGATAAACTGATTTGAAGATAGTGTTAATATGTAATCAGGACATTTGCATTTCTCTGTATGCTTTTGAGAAGGGAGGGTGGATTTACACATGGATTAGGATTTTTCATTGGCTGTGTTGTTAGTATCATGCTGCTTTAGTCCTAGAGAGTTTTAATTATGTAATACAATATTGAGAATGGAAATTTTGTTCCTGTGAATGTGGAAGTGACTTTATTCTTTTTAGTAACTTTTTCTAAAAGTTTGATCTCTGCAATCTTGGTAATTTAAGAATGAGGTAGTTGCGTTATAAAGTGCTTCACCAGCTGCAAAGTGATTAGGAGCACGTTTCTGTTTTTAGTTGTTTAACTGCGAGTACAGGCATTTAATCTTTGATGCCTCCAGTTTTTCCAGCTGTGTCCATTGGAAGTGCATGAGGACACCACCTGGCTGCCGTGAGGTATAACTCTACCAGATGGAATGAACCCGCTGTGGCTGGAGAAGTTCCTTCCTCTCCCCATGCCACCTTTATCACTGGGGAGATGGCTTCAAAGCAGAGAGCCTGGAGTTGCTTCTTCCTAGACCATTTATATTATCCCAAAGCTTTAAAAACCAGGCTCTTAATGTTTAATCCATGTTTAACTAATAAATAGACATAATTTGAGCATACTAAGATCTTAAGTCTTGGAAAAGAAAACAGTAATATCTGTGAGAATTTCTGACTGGCAGCTGTTTTGTAGTTGCAAATTTTCCCCTTCCTGAAAGAGAAATGGAAGATTTACAGAGAAGGAAGGCTGAGGGCAGGAGTAAAGAATACTGAATAATTTCAAGCTGGTGCAATAAAATGTAGATGTTCCAATGAAGTGTAGAGCAGCAGAACTGCTAATAAGTCAAGTCTCAATTCTTTGTGATATTTTTGCAGTTTCTCTGTTTCTCACATCCAGACAGATAAACAGGTGTGGTTCTCCCTCCATGCTGGGGAATGAAAAGACTTGTCACAAAACCAGGGTTGGAACATCTGAGTGCACTGTAGTAGTTTTCTTGAAGAATCTGTTTCTATCTGCTGTGACCTTCCTGTCTGCTTTCTGACAAGCTAAATATAATCTCTAAGATGATATCTCAGGGATGTATTAAGACAGTAAAATACACCAGTAAATCATTGTCATCTGAATTCTTACTGAAATTCAGCTACTGTAATGTTGTATGTTTTTCCAAGTTACAACCCATGTTTTAAATTATAGTTCAGCTTGGGTTTCTTGCTCATATTTGCAGTATTTAGCTGTGTTCTAGTTTTACTCCGAGGTGCAGAACCCATTCATAGACTTGCAAAACAAAGACAAGGTTCCCCCATGTGTCTCTGTGCTGAAAGACCAACCAGGGTTGGATCTGTAGGACTCACTGCAGATTTTTATGGGAGAGTGAATGACAGGATATGGGATTCCAGAGGAGCACCCCCAGGGAGCTGTGACCTACCTACAAAAACTGCTATAGGAAGATGAGGCTGATCTGACATAAATTGCAAACCAGTGATTTTTGGGACAGTATCTATTTTGATATTTGAAGTTAATCAGCATAAGGCATAAAGAGAAGATACTTTTTCCTAGTCTTATTTTATAGGAGTATTGTTACTAGAGGCAAAATTTGTGCCTCTGATGGAACTGTTCTTCATGTGTTCTTAATGCTGGCAGGTTTTGGTTACACAAAAAAGGTGTGTGCAGCAGATCCACTGAACTGTGTGAAGCACTCCAGCTTATCACATCCAGCCTGTGATGACTTTTAAGACAATTTCTGTGTGTTCCAGAGGCACTCTTGTAATAAAATTTATGAATTAGCTTTAGTGTTACTATCAGCATCAGTGCCAACCCCCTGAATTGTACAAACAATGTAGATTTTTATCCTTTCCACCAGCTGATCTAAGTAATAACAATAAAAATGCCTATTAAAGACCTGTAGATGCTGTGACAATTTTAAAGCAATATAATACCAACAGCACAAAACCCTCCAAATGGTATTTAACAGGAGCAAATTAACTTTAAAAAATTCTGCCAGTTGGTAAATAGGCTACAAAATTGTTCCCGTTCACCTTAGGACTGGGAACGAGCCTTCCATCTCTACACAAATGCTGGCAATTGCAAGAGAATTATTTGAAACAATTCAGTGTTACCAGTTATTTAGAGAAATTTTGCAAATGCAGAGGTGAAATCTTGATAAGAGGTTTTTCTGCCTAAGCTGGATTTATGTTGAGTGGGCTGAGTAAATCACTGCACCTGCCTTGTTTCTGGGGAGCTGTGATTTTCTGTGGAGAGATGTGGTACTCCTGGGTCTGTTGTGAGCATGACTGCTTCCTCCAAGCCTCCTGTGCACAGCTGGTACACACTGAATTTGAGACTGTCAGTCCCCAGGTGGCCACGCCATCCCCAATCCTTTATCAATGATTTATGTGTAAACTACTCAAGATACCTGTGCTGGTTAAAGATAAAGCTCCTGAAGTTTGTTTTCTCTCTACGGATATGTCTGGCTTTGAGTGTTTGATCCAGCTGATGAACTGTGAGATGAAAGTGCTTGTGCCAGGTGTGTATTGGGGTTGCCATTGAGGAGTAAATCACATCATAAGCCTGTAAATGAAATGTAAAATTGTAAAAAATATTGTAAACAAAGGCTACTTCTGACAAAAAGTATTTCCCACCACCTCATAAAACAAATAGCAAGCCAGTAACTGTTGGAACTGAGGCAGGCCTGTGGCAGATCTTTGATTACTGTATTTGGCACATGGTGAAAAAATGGTTAACGCCTTGCTGGTGTTTTGAGTCGGTCTTTGCTTGTGTTATGTGTGTAATCTGTGAAGCAGGTTTCACATCAATGTCTGTTGTTGCTCAGTGCACAGTCTTTAATTCTTTTCTAGTTTCCTTTTTAGATGACTGTAGCATTTAGGCTTCTCTAGGCCAGTGCATAACGTACCCCTCCCTCCTCCGTTGCTGTTTGAAGTACAGAAACCAGCAGATGGGTTTAACTGTAGAAGCCCTAATGTGTGACAGCTTAAAAATTCTGACATCGCTTTTGGCTTGAACTGGTCCTGCTACCAATTAAACCATGATATCATGAAGTGGAAATAACCTTGTTTTTCAGATAGTAGGGACTAGTGGGATACTTTACTTTTAAACAGGTTTTTCTATAAAAAGATAATTTTGCTTTAAACTTCTTGTGTTATACAGGAGTAAGAAGAATGGCATTCAACATTGTGCTTCTTCTACATGTAAAGTGTTAAGGATACTTAAAAGCAAGATTTTAAAAACGTGTTTTTCTCAAAGACATTTGAATTTTTTTTGTGGGAGTTAGTTTTTTTGCCTTTCTTCCACATCCCATTATTCTTCCTTTTCTCCTCAATCAAGTGTTAATGAGGAATTCAGTTAAAAAAAATGCGGTGAGAATAAACAGACCTCACAGGCTCCTCATTCAGCTCAGCAGGGCACTAGAGCTCAGCTATCCTTCATTTCGCAGTGAAGATGATCAGTTCTGGGTGAGCACTTTCAAAGGGCAGGGAGTTTTTGAAGGTGCTCGGCAGGATGATGGATGGCGGTGCCTGCCATCCTGTGTGCTGCGGAAATGCAGCGGGGGAGCCGCTGGGGAGCGGGGCAGCCGCTGGGGAGCGGGGCAGGGACACGCGGCCGCCTGGGCACCCGGGCGGCTCCTGGCTAAGAACGGCCGGGACAAGCGGTGTTCTAACGACAACCTCCAGAGCACAGTCCCAGTGAGATGCTAGAGATGTCTTGATGACCTCTGCTTTAAATTTTAGCTTTGTTTTTGAATACTTCAGCTGCACGCTAATGTTTGTGTTCCTACCATGGGTTAAGAGGCCTGGGAAGGAGTTGGTTTCTGCTTTTCTGAGATGCGTGCTGTAATATTCCTCAACAAGTCACCTTGACTGGAATTTGGTGTATTCAAATCACTTGGGACTTTTGAAAGATTTTTAGCATTTATTCTTTTGGTTGGGGCCAGTGTTTTTGAATGCGCCTTGGGGTTTTTTACGGTATTTTTCAAAGATTGCATTTTTTTACATATAACATATTACTATTTTTAAGATTTTTCAATATTAGAATTCCTTATTTTCCCCTATCACATGCTGAAGATTATCCTGTGTGTTTGTATCCATCTCCTTTCTTCTGGTTTGTAATTTGTTGCCTAGGAACAACTGATGTCATCTGTTGTAAAAGTGCTATTGTAAAGTGGAAAAAACCTTCAAAGCAAATGAGAATTTTACTCTAGCTTAAAAAAACATGCTGCCTTTCTTCTTGTTTTTTTTTCTTTTTTTTAACATTTTGGTATTTACATTGTCTGCTTATGATGTTAAAGTTGTCAAAAAATGGGAATGGCCTGCTCTTGCCTATTCTACTGTTAAGGTCAAACACATGAAAGAAATACTTCAAATGTAATAATTCAAAAATAATCCAAGTACAGGAGCCATTTTGATTTTGCATCTCTATTTAGATTTTGGTAAAATAACCTTTCAAAAATAAACATACATGGAGATGTTAGCTCTACCTAGTGATATCCCATTTATAGTTGATATAGATAACTACAGCACGGAAGGATTATGTATTTCAAAATAAATAGGAAAAGATTTTATAAAGGGCCATATGAGGAGATGACTCTGCCATCTTTACAGCATCGTGCAATCATTTTGTTCAGATGGTGTTGCTGGTGCAGTGACTGCAGAGGGAGCCAACGATCTGATGGAAGCAACAGTCCTATTCCTGGTCAGGAAACGTCAGGAATTTGTGTTCCTGTTTATTTCATGAGAGGCCACATGAAATCTCAGCTGAAAGGAGAAAGGGAAGAGCTTATTTTGAGAAGGGATAATATTATGGTATCTTAGGGCAAGGAAAAAAGACATGAACAAGATCAGCACAGTTCTATAACATCTGAACCTCCTGAAAATCTCAATTAAAACAAATAGGTTCCTGTGATTAGCAGGGGAGAATGTCCCAGTACCTGCATCAGTGCTGGGGTGGAGTTCAGCTCATATGAACTGGTAGCAAACGCTGCCGCCTTGCAAATCCTCGTGTGCAAGGGCTTGGTTGCAAATGCAGTTGCCGGGCAGCAGCTGCAGGAGGCAGAGCCTGGAGCCTGCACTCGGCCTCCCGTGGGTACCTGGTGCCATCACCACTTACAGAGCTCCAGGCCCTTCCCGAACTCATTCCTCTGGAGCAATTTTTCACTTGGATCAAGGCCAGGGTATCATCAACACAACAGAGCAGCAGCAAACTGCAATGTGGCCACCCAAAGGCATGGGCAGAGAAAGGGAATGGGGAGAGCCTTCCAGCTGGGAATGGTGACTCCTCTCTAGGAGTGCCAGAACCAGCTTTCAAGAAAGACAAATGGAGGCAGAATTTCCTGTGACAAAGCATTATTAACAATCCTTGTTGTTTCACAGTTCATCTCCTTCAAAACCTGGAACCAAAACATTTCCCATTTCTTTGCTGGGTCTTATCTTGCCATTGCTTTGACTGCCCTGCTTCCTTACAGCTTGTGTATTCAGAAACAAATGTTGGTTTCTGTGGACCTCCTACTGTTTGTTTTAACAAACTTTATTAAATCACTGGAAACACTTTCAATGTGCTGAATGGTACTAGTAAATCTAGCTCTGTAGCTGTGAAGGTGTGGCTTTGTTACAGATAGAAATGTGGTGTTTGTCCTACTCTCACTGATTCTGTTACAAACCTTTGCTTTAGGCTATTGTAAGTGAGATTGGGAGATAACTGGCTGTTGCTGGGCAAAATTTCGGGGGAATTCAGAGGGCTGGAGAAAAGACAGGCTTCCAGGCATCCAGCCTGTCCATCGGTCCACTGCTTGTGGCAAACAAGTTTTGAAACAAACTTTCAGGAGCATCAATTTGTCTCGCTAGCTGTAGAAGTCCAAATGTTCTCTTTTTTTTCTTCATTTTTTTGCTTGAGCCTAACTATTCCTTTGCTCTTTCTGCAGATCCTAGAAGAAAGTATCATGTAAGGCTGCTGGCATATAACAGTATGGAAGAAGGTTATCAGGCTGACCAAACAGTCAGCACGCCAGGATGTGTCTGTAAGTGTTGTAGATGCATGAAGAATTTATTGAGAGCTGAGGTGTTTCAGGGTTCCAGCAGCTCTGTGTTTTTACTTATAAATAATCAATTAATTGAGTGTAAAACAGTGAACAAGAAAGATCATATCAGTGACAAATATTGCCCTAGGCATCCTGCAACTGAGACAGTGTCCTGTATTCATGAAGTGCAGTTGAAGAAACAAGATAGCCCAAGTGTATTTCCCTCCCTTATTGAACTATCTGCATCACCTACCATGATGTATCATGTATCTTACAAGAGATTTATCTCTTTTTCTTGTCTCTGCTGGTAGTTTTGACTTTGTTTTTGAATAAACAAGTTTCTGCAATTGCAGAAAAAAATATGTGACATGTGTTGGGTTAAGGGGGATCTGTAATAGCTTTAACCAGACTCCTGGCTCTGAGTACCAGGTCGTGCTGGGTAAGGGCAGATCTGAATCTAAACTGTGGGCTCAGAGCTCTCAGTGTAACTGGTGTCTGTGTACAGTGCAGTAAGTAATTCCTGCTCTCTTTTGTTCTCAACAGCTGTCCGTGACCGCATGGTGCCGCCACCACCGCCTCCTCATCACCTCTATGCCAAAGCTAACACCTCATCCTCCATCTACCTGCACTGGGGAAAACCTGCCTTCACCTCTGCCCAGGTCATCAACTACACCGTGCGCTGCAACCCCGTGGGGCTGCAGAACGCTTCCCTCGTTCTCTACCTCCAAACGTGAGTGCGGCACCGCGGAGGACTCTCGGTTTGCCAATCCCAGATCCTTCCCACTCGGTCTCCTGCTCTCTTTTAATTTGCTTTATTAGCAACAACTTTTATTTCCCTTAAAGGACTGTGTGTTTTGCCCATTGGCTGCTAGTTCAGTTTCTTGAGTTTAAGACATATTTGTAAAACAGCTTCATTCTCTATCAGTGATCCTTGTGTCATATCTCAGGCATTTTTTAATGTCTAGGTTGAATTTAATGTTAAGCTCTTCTTCAACCACACAAAAGGGAATACCTATTTTATAGGTAGCTTGTCTGGGCAAAGATGGAACTTAGTCCAGTGTCTGATTTTAGGACTGAAAATGAGAATTTTTGAGGGGTTGGGGGAATGCCATGTTCCTGAGTGTGTGGCACCCTGCCAGGGGAAGGCTGAGTAGGATTGCTTGCTTTGCAGAGAAGCAATATGTGAGGCACAGAATGACTGACCAGGGCAGGGAGTCTGCCTTAGGTTGCTCTCAGCCTCTGCCCAGGTGGTGTGGGAGCAGAACACTCTGCTCCATGCTGGGGGCCACGGCGCTGGGGAGGAAATCCATGTGTGTAGCCCCCTCAAAACTTCAGTTTACTCAAACCTCTAAATAAGAAAAATGCTGTCTTAAAGGATAAATAGTTTCCATCCTAATATTCATGGTTTTCTCTTCCAAGAACACATCTGCTGCTGTATAACTCCCGGCTTAACGATTAGACACAGTATAATCACCATGTAAAGTTCTTAGTGTGCAATATGGAGCATAGCAATGAGTGCTGCTCTTTGTGATAGGATGAGGCTGTTGCAAATCCCAGGGACTGCCTCTGCAGTACAGAAGATGAAAATACTAAATGAGATTTAATAAAGCAGTATCTGTAGAATAAGACCATTTTAAATTGAGATTTAATCTTGATTGGGGTGTTATCACCCAGAATTAACCCTGGCATATATGAAAGCTTTCCCTCTGCCCCCAGAATCAAAGTAAAGCAAAATGTCTACAATTGGCTTTGTGATCAAATAGTAAACTGCAATATTATAATTAATAGAATCAATTTTGCAATTAATATATTACTACCAGATGAGTAAGGAGCATTTGTATTCATCCCCTAAACACGAGGTGTGGAGGCCATAAGTGGAAGGGAATGGTGCCTGTACAGCGTCTGTGTGTGAACTGGGAAGCAGATCCAGGAGCCAGTACCACATGCCTTGTCAGCTGGGATGCTGGTTGCAGTTTGCTACTCCAGCTTGAAGCATAGTGTTCTATGGACAAGAGTGGAAAGAGCTGAGTTTGGGATACCTGCTGGTGATCCAGCCACTAATACTGCTTGTGCATCAGCTGTTCAACCAACCTGTTTAAAAGCTTGAGCTGAAATGAATTGACAGCAGACATAACATCCTCTCGAGAGCTCCAGGGCTGGTACAGTTACATTTCTAGGTAGGCAGCACAGATGTGCCGCTTGTCTGGACTTGAACAGGTTTGTCCTGTGTTGAACTGACATTGAGAACCTGCTCAAGTGGCTGTGACGTCTGCTCATCTGAGTTTGGGACCTTCAAGACAACTGCTGCTGTTTAATGTATTTTATTCCTTCATCTGTACAGGTCAGAGACTCATATGTTAGTTCAAGGTCTTGAGCCCAAAACCATGTATGAATTTGCAGTTCGATTGCACGTGGACCAGCTCTCCAGTCCTTGGAGTCCTGTAGTCTACCACACTACCCTCCCAGAAGGTAAGAAACCAGGAGAGGACCCTATGGTTCTAAAAAGGATGTTCTGTAAACCAAATGGCCTGAAAAATTGCTTATTAATTTTAAGCTGCATGTAGGTGAGGGAAATCCTTTTCTCTGAGATACAGATAGTGCTCTTCTTGATGAGAGAGAGAAAAATCCTAGCAGCCAAGTCCTTGTTTTGGAACTGTGAAATTCTTTTTCAAAATCCACGCTAAATCAGCATTGATTTTTATATAAAGTGTGATGCTTTCACTATTAGCAGCCACTGAATAGAAATAACTTGAATAAGAACTTTAAAATATGTATTGAAGAGGCGTGGCTGATTCATAGGCATTCTGAAAACTTTAAACCCCAGAAGTGTTGGAAACTGTATGAATGTTACACATCTACTGCCTTAGCTGCTGGTTTGCTTTACTGCCAGCTTGGTAGGGGAAGATCCAAACCTGCAGTTTCATGTTCTCACCAATGCAATGTTTGGGAGGTATCTGTTCACAGGATAATGAAGTGGGGTTTTGTCGGTAACTGTTTCTTTCTGGAGTTAAAGGAAAAATACAAAACTTGCTTTTACAGAATCTAAGCTATTGACCAGCTCAGAGTTAACAGGAGAGTGTCTCTGAGGAGCAGTATGTGTTCGTTTCAGTGTGGTTTCTGGGATGGAGCAGTAGCCATTAGGTCTGCACATCAGTTTCTTTCTGAGCAATTTAATTGCGTGTAAATTGGGTTAGCCTAATAGCATTGTGTTACTGTTCTCACAGCACCATCTGGCCCGCCAGTGGGAGTGAAGGTGACTTTGATAGAGGATAATACTGCTTTGGTTTCCTGGAAGCCACCTGATGGTCCTGAAACAGTTGTCACACGTTACACTATCCTCTATGCCTCCAGGAAGTCTTGGATTGCTGGGGAATGGCAAGTGTTGCACAGAGAAGGTAAACTAAAATCATAACCCCCTGAACTGGACAAACAGTGATGCTATTTATAAGATGCTTTGTTACTTTCAGCAGCCTTGGACTACAATAAGAAATAAATTCATATAAATGTTCACATGAACGTTCTAATTAGTTTAGAATTATTGCCATGGGAAGATGTATTAAAAAACAAGTCAAATTCAGAAGGTGAGGGAGACGGGGCACTCTGTGTTGCTTTGGAGCTCAGTGTGTGCATGTAAACCAAAATGTCTTGTAAATCCAATTACATCCATCTTAGTTCTGTTGCAACCATGATTGTGATGGGTTCGTTTTGTAAATGCACTCTTTCAAATCTGAAGCCTCTGAGATGCCTTGCTCTCCAGAAATAAACGTTTAAATGTGGCTGTGTGGGTTTATATGTTTCTGTCGATCACTGCCAATCCAGTTAGCTCAGTCTGCTTAATGAACTTTCTCCTACTCCCAGTGAATCACTGCAAATTCAATTCAACTCTCTGGCTCTGTTCTACTGCTGAGCCCCAGCTACTCTCACAGTACCTTGGATATGTGAACTGCAGTCACATCTCTGTGATTAAATGTAGAGATAGTATAAATTTTTGTAGGCACTTTCCAGAATAATACTAGGATTTGAAGAGCTGAATCAAGAACAGATATCTACCATAGCCAGGAAAAAAAGAAAAAGGCATCTGTTGTTCCATTGATACTCAAAATAGACAGAGTATCTATTCAGAACAGATAATGTCTTAAACCAGAGAGGAAAGCTCAGTGTTACAGACTAAAGTCATGCGCTTGAGTAGCCTATGTAAGAGGATTGCCCTGGAAGAGAAACTGGTTTGTTGTTGTGGTTGTTACCTGTCTCAAAGCTGAGTTGTCAGCAGAGAGTGAGGCTGTAAATTTTCTGTGGAGATAATTCCAAAAACTTAATGAGGATGCCCTCACAGAGGATAATTCATTTCACCGTCATGGAGAGTGAGCTGTTCTAGTTCAGAGCTGCTGTCCTTCATACTGCTCCTGGAAGGACCAGCAGCCCTTCTGAAAGGTGTCAGTGCCACTTCGCTGCAGCACAATGGTGTTTGTCAGGCTGGCCTCAAATAGAATGGGCAGCTGTGAAGAGTAACAGGATAATGACTATTAAACTAAATTTGTGAAAAATAGCTAGTCTCTGAAATATCAGTCAAATCTAACTGCAGGGGAAGATTGAGCCCATGGGTTTTCACTATTAAAATTGTTCAACGAAGCAGTAATTTAAATAAGGTTGTCCTAAATTGTTGGAAGAAACAGTGATATAAATTTGTCATATTAAAGGACAAATTTGCTACTAATTTTTACTCAATAAAAACCCCAGAAGATTTAAATTCATGGAGAGCTTATATTTGAAGACTAAATCTTGTCATTCTGGTGATGATACACTGTATTTGCTGCATGCAGCTAAGTGGCTGAATTGCTTTCAGATACATCCTTCAGCTCAGTCATGCCTGTGAAACTGCACAGCATCTCTGATAGTATTTCACCAGAGATTTCAGATGACGGGATGGCAATAACAGTAAACATTTTCATGTGTTCCCATACTGAAAGTGTTGGAGGGAATGAGCAAATGGAGAGCTATAAATCTCGGTGTATTACTGTGTCCATCAATGTTAGAGCCACAAATTTTGCATTTTGACAGATATATTAGGGTTTGAGGCATGGCGTGGAATTCAGGCATCTTGACACACTAGGACAATCTGTTATGCTCTTAGTTAAAAGTACAGATGGAAAAGTCTGTGAAAGGAAATTAGTATGTAGAGACAAAATTGGACAAATACCGTGATCAGTCTTGTGACAGTCCTTTCATAGGTAACTTGAGGCAGAAGCAGGGTTTGGGGGTTTCAATGTGTTTATTCTGATTAGATCAGTTAACCCTATGCAAAAAATAGCAATTTTTTGTCTTGATGCTAAACTTGTTCTGCAGAAGATTTGTGAAACCTTGACCCCATTCCATTCCTGCACCTCCAGAGAAATCCCCTCAAATAAAAAAAAGTTTAAAAAACACCAAACCAAACAAAAGACTCACCACAAACCAACCCTGCCACTTATAAAAGTCCTTGCATGGGCTTTAGTTTATGCAGGAAATATTCTCCCCATCCACCCCTGTAATTTGACTGAGCTTTTGTTAGGCCTGACAAAACCAGAAAATATAACTGCATTTTGGTGCTGATTCGTGGTGTGAGTTATCTTCCAGCCACCACCTCCCCCTTCTTCCCTCATTCTCTTCAAGTGGCTCAGAAGTCACAGCCCGTGCACACTTGGTGTGCAGTAAATCAGTACCAAGTGCTCCCTTGCTTTAGCAGTGCAGCAGATTGGAAAGGGGCTGGTGGGAAGGAGCCTGTGATATTGAAATGTGACCCTTCACCCTTGCTGGTGCTAAATATTACAGCTCCTTTGGTTACAGATACCTCACATTTTACTTCAAATGCTTTTAGCTAATGGTTTTTTTTTTATGGGAGAACTGAAATAGCTTTTGAAGTAGCTTCCTTTTTGCCAAATGTATGATCTTTTCTGTCAACAAAACAACCTTGTATTTTACAGGCTCCCATGATACTATACATTTTGACTTCTCAAACTGATTTCAGAAGAATTTTGACTTAAGTCTGAGAAAGTGAATGGAATATGTGAAAGAGAACAAGAGATAGATTTAGTGCTGTAACTGCCACTATTTAAGGAAAAAAAAGCAGTGTATTTCTATGGTAGCAAGAGACATAAGCATTTTAGAAATGAATTGGAATTCTAAGCAGTAGTTGCAGTCCCTGGGCAGGCAAAGCTCTCATTGACTTTGATAGGAGTTTTGCCTGTCTAAGGACAATGATAGTGAATCCTATTTATGTTCTTAATCTTTTTTGCTGCCTTCAGGGACTTTAGGAAATGAATCCCTAGCATATGAAAAAGACATTTTCTATAATATTCTTAGTAGCACAGCTTAGATGCACAGTAATCAAGGAAGCCTACTCAGGTCTACATAGCGTTTAATTTTATTTTTAAATTGTGGTATAATGTACTCTTGCAAAGCTGTCCTGTTCATTTAACCAACTAGATCTGAAATTTGATAAACTGAACCTGGAGTCTTTCGTTGTGTCAATTTGCATTCACATTCATGGTACAGTGGGTGAAGGAGAGGCACATATGTTCTGTATGAGAGAGGTTTAACGTTGTGGTTTCTCTGCCTGAGGGTCTGGTTAACACTGGGTGCATCTCCTCCCAGATGTGATCACAACAGAAGGGCTGTCACAGGGAAATGTAGCTGTGCTAGGCTTAGGGTTAGTGTGCTGTGTGTCACAGCCAATACTCGAATGTTGGTTTTGAACTATACTGCACTTCACAGTGTCCTATGTTCAAACAGAATGGAGGGAAGGGAAAGAAGAGACAAGAAGGCAAGTCCAGTGTTCATTCTGTAGCTTGTATTTGCAGGGTAGAATTCATCAGAGTGATCACGATCCTCAAGCAAGATTTAGAGGTGCTATTGGGAAAAAAGGGTAGGTCCCAATGTCTAAATCTCAGTCTGCTCCCAAAGTTCTGTCTAACTGGAACTGTTTATCATGTCTTCATAGGCGCAATGACCATGGCTTTGCTGGAAAACCTTGTAGCAGGGAACATCTACTTGGTTAAAATAGCAGCCTCGAATGAAGTGGGAGAAGGACCCTTCTCAAATGCAGTGGAATTTGCTGTCCTGCCAAAGGAGACATCAGAGTCTAACCAGAGACCTAAACGCTTGGATTCTGGAGATTCCACAAGTCAGTAGCAATGTTTTGATTACTCTGGCACGAGTATTGGGGAGCAAAGATCCCGGTTTGCTTTAGCTCTAACTACTTTCTGCGTAAACCGTTCTGTTTTATGTGAGGCAATCCTAACAGTGTAGCATTTTCTCCTTCTAAATGAAACAATTCTGGAATTTTTATCTCAGTTCAACTCAGAACTGGTCTAGTTCTCTTGCTCAGAAACTGGGAGTTTACCTTTCAAATGAGAATACATAACTGGTTTGAATTTTACATGAGTAACTTTGCAGCCGGTCTTCTAAGGCATTTCCTCTAAGTCCTTTATCTGGCTTGAGATACCAGTAGCACTGGGTCTCTCCCTGGAGCCAATCCCTTCCTCCCCTCCCACACCAGGACTGCACTGACCAGACACTCCTCTGGTCTACAAGTTTTATTTTCAAAAGTATAAAAATGTATGACAGAGAAGGCCTGGAGATCTCATTAGAAGGAAGCATTTGTCTCTGTGGTTGTAACTGTAACCCTATTAATTTCCTGACAGGGAGCGGGGGTTAACTCTTCTTATTTACTGAGCTTTTCCATGTTCCTTTTTTATATAGCTTATTCTGACTATTACCATCTGGACCAGAAATCAATGACTGGCATTGTTGTTGGGGTTTGCATAGCCTTGACCTGCATCCTTATCTGCATCCTGATCTTAATTTATCGCAGTAAAGCCAGGTATGTTTTTGTTCTTGAAGACTGAGCTCTTTTTCAATGCACTCATTCTTGGGACGTGCCTTCTCCTGCAAGAGTGCTAAGTTCTCTGAAGTACTCTGTCTCTTCACCTGTTTCTACCAGTGTTGGAAACAAAGCACTTTGTTGGCTCTTCCTGCTCTACCTGAGCCTCTTCTCCAGTGAAAAGGAGGAAGACCCCACAGAGTGAGTCAGTGGTGGTGCTTTGACAACTAAGTATGAGGCATGTTTCCAGCTGAACCCGGCCCTGAGTCAGATAAGCATGCTGCTGCACATCATCTGCCCTTCCTGCTTAACCCTCCAGCCTGCCCACACCTGGCTTGCAAGGCTTTAACCCCCGGGTGTCGCTGGGCAAGGGAAACTCTGACAGAATGGAGTTCCATGATGCAGATTTTAAAGCAGATCCATGATGCAGTTTCCTTACAGTGGCTCAAACCTTTGTCTGTCATCAGCTGCTAGAGGGTGTAAACTGGCCCAATGACTCTGCCCAAAACTGGGATCAGAACAAATATAGGTCACTTGAAATAATAAATTTAAAAACTCTCTGAAAATGTTTTTCAGTAACAAGGGCTTTTTAGCATATATGCAGGAAAAAATAGGGATTGGGAGACAGTCTCTGTGTGTAGCATGGTGGAAAGGTCTTAATGTCATTAGTGGTTACTTCCTCCAAGTAATATTACTAATCATGACAATTCCTGTCTGCACATAAGCTTGTAGCCTACTGTGTATGATTAACTGGAAGCAGATGTTATTTTTATCACAAGCAATAACATTTAAATTCCGTGTGAGTTAGGAGTATCACGTAACAAAATGTAAATGCCAAGAACATAGCAGGATTACTTGATTAATAATAGCTTTGAAGTTTATCCTTTATTTTTTTTTTAATTGTATTCCTGTGGGTCAATTTTATTCCTGCTTAACATTGTGTAGGAAAGCATCTGCTCCTAAGCCTGTGCAGCAAAGCACTGACCAGCTGTCACGTACCAGCATCTCATTAGCCAGTCCTAATGAGGTGGAGAAGAATATTGAAGGAATGGCAGAGAATGAAGAATCCTTATTGCCAATGATAGTGGGAAACACCTTCATCGATGCTAAGGTACTGTGAGCTTTACTAACTCCCATGCCAGAAATCTTTCTTTAGAATTCATTGCTGTAACATCAGAGTCCTTATCAACACAAACCTCCAGGAGGTTTTTTTTTTTTTTTGATAGGACAAGCACAAGCTTGGCAGTCCAGGCTCAAATTTTCAAGACTTATCTGAAAGCTCAGCTGGAGATCTGGTTCAGTACACTTGTCTTTGGCTGTACTCTGCAGATTACAGAGTTTGACTCTGGCACAGCATCAAAGGATAAAGGCTCTGTAGACTCAGGGCTGCTCAGTGGCCTCTGCTGGTCCGACGAGATAAGTGAGAGTCCTGGTCAGCACCTAGCTCAGTAAGTGCCTGTGCATTGTCTAGTCAACTATGGCACTAAGCAGGTGTTAAAGAAAGTATTATTTTTCTGTATATTTACTGGTAAGACAGTGTTGCAGTTCATAAACTCATGCTTGATCAAATGATAAATTAGCCTAGATGGCAGGATGTACCAGTGGATGAGTAGAATCTTCATTCCATGAGCCCAGTGTGACAACACCACAGTGGCCTCCCTTTCACAGGCAGACATTCTGGGTTCAGGCTGGTTCTGCTCACACTGCGGACCTGAGTGCAGCTGCTCCCTGAGGATGTGTGCGAGAGCTGGGGAATGGAAATGGACCCAGCAGAGGCACAAACGCTGCCTATGCATGGCCACATTCTAAGTTCCAGAGCAAGAGCAGCAGCTGGCATATTTTGCTGTGGGTCTGCAGTATTGCAGCTTTGGGTCTGGACAGAAAGCTTGCCAGATTTAGTGGGGCTGTTCTTGACTTGTCTTGAGCAGATGGGTACCAGACCACAAAAATGTGACTTTCCACTGAGACTTCATTTGTCTTAATTTTCAGTATGGAACCAATAGGTAGGAATAGCAAAATGTTTTCAATTATCTTACAAATTTATTAAAATAAATGTCTGCATCTTCCTCTGTTGTAGGGAGGATCTGATCTGATTATTAACAGCTATGGACCTGTCACAAAGACTAATAGCAAGAAAAGGTGGCTGTTCTTCCAAGATGCTAAGAAGGTGAAGACTGAGGAGGTAATTGCTCTAACGGGCAGAGATGCACAATCTTTACTGTAATACTCTCCTTGCAAAGGAAGATAGGTAGTTTTCTATTAATGGAAAAACATATTTAGTGGTCTTACTGTTACTTGGATAGTTTCAGTTGTGAAAGGTTGATATCTCACCACAGTAAGGTCTTATGGAAATTCCATTGTCTGACAGATGTTGTCAGGACACTGACTCTTTACAGCTGGCAGACACTGTAACTCTACAGTTAACTGATCACTTACTTGCCTTTGTGTCTGTGAGCAGAAGGATTTCTGTGTACTTTGCATCACATGAACTACTTCTGCAGAGACCGTGTATAAATATAAATACAAATTAAATATGTATTTATAAATTAAAAAATATTAAAATAGAAAGAATCCTCTCCTACCCTGGCAGCTAAAAGTTTTTTGGCTGAAGGGAAACAAAAGAGGGAAACGAAATTATATACCCAAATTACTGAGAAAATTGAGAACTTGAATAGAACTGTCTGGCTTCTGAAATTGTTGGTCTGGACTTATTTGCTATTTGGCTGAGAAAAAGAACAGTTTAAAACTGAAGTGTTAAACCAAATCTGGAACGTGATTATGCAAATTCACACCTATGGAGCATGTAACTATTGCATTTTAACTTGTATTGTGCTCTTGCATGTTTAAGAATTAGAAAGTCTCGATATCCGTGTTGTAAATTCATATTGAAAAATATTTTCACAAGTAGCTGTGTATTTCTGAGGCCTCTATATGAAAAATATTTGCAATCACCCAAGGAGTAATGCTTAAAGAATATGCACGAGGGGATGGGAGGGAGCTCTACCAAGGGCATTTTTAAAATACTCTTCAGTTCTCTCCAGTGAAATAATTTTTGATTCACCATGCTTATCTAGAAGGATTATTTCATCTACTGTGGAAGAAAAAAGTATGAGCACGACTTGAGATTGATTATTTTTAAACTCCTGTAGCAAAGCCCCGAGAGAAGCATTCTGGTGGAGTAGGAGACAGGAAATGCAGTAAAAATTCAAATTATGGCTCAGCTTTTCCGAGGCTCAGCAGCCCTTTTCTCTGTGCTTGTCTGCAGCCCCAGAGGAGGTTCGTGCAGGCGGTGTGTCGGTACCAGCCGGGCCCCGCGGTGCTGCTCGGCGAGGACGGCTGCCCCGGCCGGCGGTCGGACTTCGCGGGGCCCTTCGGCGTGGTGGCCGACGCGGAGCATTCGGCCAACAGCGAAGGGAGCCACGAGACCGGCGACTCGGGGAGGTTTTCCCATGAGTCCAACGATGAGCTGCACCTGTCCCCCATGCCCGGCGCCACCCCTCCCGGCAGCTGCCCTTTGGCGAGCCCTGACTCGGGGCCGGACGCGGGGAGCCCGGCCACAAGCGGCTGCACGGAGACCCCGCTGCTGTTTGCTGCTGCTCCCTCCTCCCCGCTGCAGATCCGCCCCGCGGTGCCCAACTGACAGCCCGGGCCACCCGGACCTTCTCAGTGTGTGTCTGTTCGAAGGACAATGAACAGGGAGCCAAAGGTTGATTGTGGAAAGCCTGACTAACCTAGCGGGTGATCCATAGTTCTGTTGAATGTTGGGGTTTTTTTCCTATATTTTGGTTTGTTTTTTTTAAAGCTCACTCATTTTGAATGTTCAGTGGTCAAAAAATGTGAAAGGAGCGAAGATTTCTGACTAAAGTTAAAAATACGTCACTGGAGCAAAGGGAAGGCTGTTGGCCCTTTTGCTGACTATCTACCTCAGTTTGCCGAGAGGTGAACTCTGAATGACAACTGCTTTACCTCATTGTGTTCTAGTTGGTCTCAGCTATGGAACTGATGATACTTCCTAGTAGTGTTGTTTTATTTTGGTTTTTTGTTTCCTTCCCCCCCTCCTCGCCCCATTTGTGTGTAGAGAGAGAGAGAGTGTGTGTGTGTATGCGCTCAGTGATCAGGGAGTTGTATAGGTTGGTGGACAAGATTGTTTAGCTGAAGCTCTGTCTTTAAAAAGAAGGAAACCTCAGAGTATAAAATGTTATGATTTCATGTAGTTGACAACAGAGTATGTTAAAAACTGGGAGAACTGGAACTTCCACATACACAGCCACATGAAATCTTTTGTACCTCTTGATTTCTTAGATCCTCAGTAAGCCTAGGACAGTGCCTTTCCCCTGGAACTTGTGCCAGCAGCTGCTGGCAGCATGTATGCTACATCCTTAGGGCTCTGGGACACGGTGGATTCCCCACAGTGTGACAAGTATTGCCCCTGTATTCGAAGTTAAGGCTAAAAATCATAGCAAAATGAAGAAGTACTGAGCCTTTTCAAACAGCTTGGCTTTGCCTAAGAGTTATGGAATAGGTAACAAGGCTGAGTATTCCAGTATCACAGTACTTCTTAGCAGTGGTGCCTTGCATTGTATATTATGAAATTACTGATTTGCCTTACTCCTTTTTAGTATTCATAAAGTTCCTTTGGAGTATAGAAAGATGCCTTAAATGCTTCTTAGATGTTTTAAGCAAACTGTAACATGAGTTTATAGTTCATTTTTACCCATCTTTGAGTGCTGATAAGCAGTGCTAGCATTGTAGTGTGTCTCAGAACTGTTGTTAGGATGCAGCCCTGCTCCTTGCCTTCACCTAGCGTGCTATTAGCCAGGAATTTTAGCTCAGGGACTGACTTTACCTATATGCCAATCTAAAACTCTGATTAGGCTACTATGAGAAATAAAAAAGCCAGAGCTTTAGTTGAAGAGTCTGTTGAAAGAGGTGAGTCCTGCTACTGCCTCAAACCCATGCAATTCCTGTTTTATACTACCTCCTTTAAAAGTGATTCTAGTATTTTTTTGGATTTTGTTGTTGTTGTTTTTTCCTGTACTCAGGGAACAGTTTGTTACTTTTAAGCTGCCTCACAGAAACGTGGAGCAAACTGACAGGGTATCGTTTTGTTTTTTAATAGGAGGGAGCGAGAGACAGGGAGGAGGCTGGAATCATCCAATGTTATAAACTTGCCTGTATCTATATCCAGTCCTCTTCTCACTCCTCCTCTTTCCCTGTTCTGCTTTAAAAAAAAAGAAAGAAAGAAAGGAAAAAAAAATTAGACATATGTTTTTACTTAAAGAAATTGTTTAAAATGTAATATTGTGAGAAATCAACCATAGGAACTCCTGGCTCTATTTAAGTCTGTTGGAACTCCCACTGACTTTACTGGGGCTGAGCTGTCACCTCCAGGTGTGCCAGGCTGACTCCTGTGTTGCCCCTCAATATCAGTAGTGGTCAGAAGTCGTGGGGAAGCCCTACTCTTGTGGTTGGATCGTGCTGAGGAACGGGGCTCTGGTTCCTGGAGTTCTCTCCCTTGGAGCCGTTGCCAGTCCTGAAGCACGCAGTACACATTCACCTCTCCCTAACAGTGTTGATTCAAATGCTTGAAGAATGATCTTGTACCAAAGACTTTTCTGTAGAAGAGAAGGAAGCCACATATTGTCCAAAAGGAATTGAACTAGTTAAAAAGCTATAGGTTTGAAGAGCTGAATACATTTTATTCTATGAGTAGTTACTAACAAAAACCAGTAGGGCTTCTTGATTGTAGTAGCCGATTGCATAGGTGATTTGTATGCTTCTACAGTTTTAACTACCTTGTTGTTACAAGAGCCTTTAAAGAAAGTTATAATGCCAGCAGATGTCTCCAAAGAATTCCAAGTGTAATTTTTTTTCTCCAGCATGTAGTTGATGAACAGTACAGTATTAAGAAAAATATTTTTTAACAGTTTTTATCTACTTGCTGAAGAAAAATAAAACCTTTTCACCAAAGATTTATTTTTGGTCTTGTCAGGCAGAATGTGTAGTGTACAGCAGAATACTGTTTTTAGTTAGGTAAAGTGTGAATTAATCAAAACTAGAGTAAGAATGTGTAACTGTAGCATGAAGTTTCACACTTCATCTTTCAGAGTAGCCTCTTGTGTTAGTTGCATTCAGAAAGAGCTGACATGCAGATGGTAACTGCTTCTCCAAAGACTTGTTTGCTGTAAGTACTGGTAATGGGATATAATTTTATGACCCTTGTTACAGATAAATACTATAAATCCTAAACTCTTCCTTCCAAAGACCCATTCTGTAGTTTAACCTATGGATAATCTGAGAGAAGCAGACTTCATATAAAATCTGCCAATCTTATTTAGATACTCTAAGTTCAATAGCCTAAGAGTTGAAGATACTAAGTATATTAGAGAGCAGTGCATCCAGAACTGCATTCACCACTTAATGTTTTATCAAGGTACTTCTTATCAGCAAATAAAGAAAACCAAAGATATTTAAGGTTACCTCAGCATATAGGCAAGTTTAGTTAGGCATTAATTATTCTGTCTTTTCCTTTATTTTTATGTTAACCAAATATAAAACACTTCTCCAGAACCCAGTCTACATCCATGTGCTTCCCTTTGGCACAGTCATGATTTCTACAGAACAAAAAATATCCTCTCCTCAAAATTCATGGCCTAATACTAATTTATCACAAGGTTTTGTGAGAGAACATTTGTCTTATGATTGAAAACTCCAACAAGGTAAGCAAAGGAATATTCAGAAAAATGGTGTGGAAATTGATAATTTGTCTATTGAACTTAATAGCAGAATCAATCCTTCATGATTGTAACAGTGCAAAATGTAAAAGTTTAAATGCTTCACATCCTTGAAGCCAATGCATGTCATTATAAATATGATGTTACAGGTGATAATTTTTTCAAAGTTTATACCTGTGGCTGTCTAAAGGAATGAGTTTTTCACTTCGTTCATTCCATTTGCCTAGAAAGAGCTGGCAGAACACAGCAGGCAAACTGGTTTCAGGTTTTCCAGGTTCTTCTTCTAGGGTATGTCTGTAGAAACTGGGTCCTGGAGAAAAAAATATAATTTCTTAATTATGAATTTAATAAATATGTTCTGAAAGATGAACATAAATGTGGAATTTAGTGTTACACTATGTGAATTGATTTTGTTTAAGCGTAGTAAGAACTAAGGAGCCATGGCTGGTGTAATGAGTGTATGTGCAACCTGTGCGCTTTTATTAAAAGCAAAAATGTTACCATTGATGTGACTTGAAAAGCATCAAAACTTACAGAGGAAACCTCGAAACGGACTCACCATGGGGATGGTGTTTCTAAGGGAGGATCTGCCCTTCAGCTGCCACAGCAGGGCCTGTTCTGCAGGGCCTGGAGCCAAAACTAAAATGCTCCATCTGCCCACAGCTACACTTGGGTACTTTCTTCATATTTAACAAATGCAAAGCACTGTCATCTTCAGGAGTTCCCCAGAACTGGGAATGTGTGTGCTGTGCAGAACAGGGCATGTCACTGGGTTACTTTTTAATAGCTCTGCTATTGTAAGAGAAACCTGAAAAATCTACATATCACTTCTAGTAATTTCCTATATTAGCTCTGCATTTTTTATAACTGATGAGATTTTTAACAGAAAAGAGTATCAAGAGTTTGCCTTGTCTGTTTTTAATTATTTTTACAGTTCATTCCCTCTCTGGGTTTAATCCCATGCTTTAGATATGAGCTTCATCTTGTTTGCCTTATTGAAATCAGGATCCTCATCCTGTTTCTTTTTAGGCCAATGGGAGAATTAATTTGTATTTCAGTTTGCATGGTCTGGACAGACAAAATAAGCTTTTGATTGTTTGTTTTTTAAATCTTCACTGTACTATTACTTTAAAAGGACAGAAGTCTTAGTTGGTCAAAACTCCCATTGGCAAATGGATTTTTGTAAGATAACAAGCCAGCATGCATAGGAGGTCCTTTGCAACTCTCCATGAATCCAGTATTAGCCTGTGGTAAATACTGAGTATTTCAAGTTAGTTTACCTCTTTTTCATTGCAAATCAAGTCAACTTGAATGACTTCTCATTTGCTGCAGCCTGGGCATACACAAGCGTAGTTACTGCTGGCTCTCAGTAAAATGTTACTCTGGGCAAACTCTGAGCTCTTATTCATTTCATTTGTTACAGAATGAAGTTCATACAGGGGAAAATCCATCTCCTAACGTGGAGAACATTGGTAGGTTTTGTAGGGCACTCCATGTTTAGCCAAAAATCCCATTCATGGCAACCAGAGAGAGCTGCACAGGTGTAATGCTGGTGGTATTTCACAGAAATCTATTTACTGATGTTATTCTCATAAAATTGAAAGCAGAATTACACTTAGTAATTGCTAAATTGGTAGTTCTTAGCTTGAACAATTGTTACACACTTACTGGTTGCTGCAGCTCTGCTCATGGCAGGCAATCTCTAAAGCAAAGGGATTTGACTGCAGGAAATGCTGAGCACCTTTCTATAATAACACTATGGAGTATTTCGGAACATATGTTTCAGAAACCACTGTTCTTCAATACAAGTCCAAACCCAAATTGCTTTCTGTTCACAAAGAACACAAATTCAGTTTGGCTCAAATGCGAGTAAGTTTATTTCTTTGGAATTCCTCTGGATTTATGCTGAGCCTGGTCCTGACTGACTCAAAAGGGATATAAAAACATCCCTTTGCTCTGTTGGGCCCTCTGGTTCCATAGGGTTCCTTGAAAAAAAATGTTCAGTTTTTCATGGTTGCATATACTCCCATTGCATCTGCCTGGTGTGTTTTCAGTGAAGACTGACTGTATATGAAAAACTGACTTATACAAATGTTGCTT
>VYZT01018655.1:74498-99695 GCA_013400735.1 Pomatostomus ruficeps | reverse complement strand
GGGCCGCTCGAAGTTTGCTCGGTGGGGCCCGGCCGGGCCCCGCGGGCTCCCGCAGCCTACGGGCCTTGAAAAGCAGCCCCGGGGCTCGCTGTGCGCGCAGGTGTGCCCCGCGGGGGAGGGCGGCGTGCGGTCCTGTCTCTTGTGTGTCTGGGGATGTGCAGCACATTAGTATGCAGCGAGCATACTGCTGGTGCAAGGGAATACGGCGGCAGTGCCACATGTCCGAGTTCGTGCTGATGCAGAGCTCATAAATTACACTTGAGTGTTCGCTCTTCTGCCCCCAGTCTTGGCTCCTGTGCTTGAGTCTAGTCGGGGTTTTGTCTTTCCCTTTTCAGGAAATGAAAAAAAATTGCAATATTATTCTTTACTAATAGCACTGATGTATGGCTGTAGTGAGGTTTGAGATACGCGTTTCTTTGAAAGGTGTAGGGAGAAGGGTAGAAAGGGTCTTCTCCGACTTCGGCAGTGCAGCTGACTTTAATGGCAGTGGCACATCAGCCTGCCTAGTGATAGTTGTGTCCTTATAGCCCTTAGACACAGGAATGTCTTTCTGCATGAAATAATCAAAGACAACAGGATGGGTGACTGAGTTGGGTGAAAATCCTGGCAAAATTATAAAATTTGCAATTCAGTGCTTCTTGTTTTCTTGCCTCCTGTTTTGCCCCTGGAATTCTATTGTTCTTGATGTTTTAAGCTTTTTTTCTGGTTGGATAAGTGGGAAAAGGTGTGGATTCCACATTGCATATTGTCATTGATTTACAGTTTGCTTTTCTAAAACTGTTATAGCAACAGCTGGATTGCAACCTTGAAAATGAGAGAATGAAAACACACAGCAGCGTTACAAAGGAGACTGGGATTCATTAGACTCCTCCACTCTCAAGCCCTGATTCTGAAAATATTTAAGCATATATGGTTTCACATGCCGGAGTTACCCACCAAGTTCCACCCGATTACAGCTTAATATCAAAACTGTTTATAGTCTCAGGGCCGCAGAATAGGCTCACTAAATCTGGTTGAAATTAGACTATTTTTAGTTTTCTGTCTATAATGAAAAGTTTATTCAGCCATTTATGTTTCTTGGGAAAATGTTCTTACTGAGATAAAGCACCATTTAAAAAGACTCTGGCATCCATCCTCTAAAAACCTAGACAGAGATTTGTCAGTGAATATGAAAATATTCCATGCTGTATTTGCAGTATGTTACGTATGGCATAAATTGCATGCAGAGTCAAAATCCCTTAATGTGTAAACAAAACTACAACTTGCAAGTTCTCCTGACTAACACTGAAAATGTCCATCTTGTGTATGTATGAAGTAAAAGAGAGTATGAGGCTTATTTCTTCCTCTTTGCCCAAATGTGAATGGCTGAAATTAATTTTAACTGTAGTTTGATAGGGGAATAGTTATCACATATGTATTTATATCTTTAGATCCCTGAGATAGATGATGTTCCAGTCAAAATTATTGTATTTTTGCCTGAAAAATTAGTCTTGGACAATGAATAATGTTTCATTACTGCAGCATTCCAAAATGCTTGGTACACCTTTAATGAAAGCCTGTGTGGTAGGTACCAAAAGTGACTTTGTGGAAAGTTTACTTTGGCTGCATGAAAATGAGCCTTATTCACTCTTTTTTGGAGGTGTGCTAGGACTAACATTCTGTTTCCTTTTATGTATAAATTAAATCATTATAGAACCCACAGGGAAAATTTAAATTCTTAGGGCTGAATTAAATCATTGGCCTCACACGGTGAGAACTGAAAAGACAAAAGTTTTGTGCCTTTCCAGACACAGGACTCCCTTCTGTAAACTGAGGCATGTGAATAGCTTTGCCTCTGAAAGTAATTCAGGTAGAAATGGATAGAATTTGTCACTGGAATTCTAATGTTCATATGCTTATGCTTTTGAAGAATGATATCCCAGAGAGGGAACTTATATGTAGTTTTATAAAGTTTTAACTTCAGCTACTGTAAACCAGCACTTGCGTATGACCCTCAGTATTCTACCTGATCACAATTTTACTGACATCTGTGCTGCTAGTTGTGGAATTTATTAAAAGAAATCTGGACAGTTGTAATATTTTGCTGTCAGTGGTTAATGTCTCTTAGTTTTTAAGAGCACAGAGACATGAAGAGGAGTGTGTTTTATGCAGTTGTGAGGATTAGTGTTCACAGTTCAATCTTACACTGAATTTAGTATAAACTTGTAGGAATGCTGGAGAAGAAGCTGGTACAAAGCACAGGAACAGTTTTGAGAAAATAGATTATCAAGAAGATGATTTATAGGGTTGAAATGTAAGGGAAACTTGCCATCATTCTTTATGTAAAACTTTATGCTGTAGTCATTTAGTGTCTACAGGTAATGCAGTGGCAATGCTTCATAGCACACTGAGTATTTGCAGGATTTTATATTCTAAATCAAGGCAAAAAGGTCTCTTTTTTTAAAGAGTAATCCGTAGTTTCTCTGACGGTAGCTTAGACCATAATATACTGTGTGCAAGCATGAGTTTATTTTGAGAACTTGATTGTGACATCATGCCCTTGTCTTTGAAATTCAGACTTAAAATTTGATAGCTGTTGATCTGGGATATCCATGTATCTTCTTTATGTGTAATGAAAAATGAATCAAATTTCAACAGTGACAACTAAAGCCAAAAGGAATTTATTAAAGCAGAGGCAGAAGTGGATTCTTACTTGAAGTAGGACTGGTAAATTCCCTGAAACTTCAAAAAAAAGGAGGCAGGGAGGAAGGAAGTCCTAGGAGTGAAAATTTGTCAGGCCTCCTTGGATCAGGAGTATTTGAAATAACTTGGATATCTTGGTCTGTGTACAGTAGGTCTGCTGCGTCCCTGTGAGAAGAGATTTTGTGGTACATTGCTGAATAGTCCTGAGGCTGGTGGGCCTGTGTGCTGGGAACACTTGTCTAACACAGAGCAGCGTAATGTCATACACTGTGCTGCTTTGCATAATACTGTTGGTAATTCACAGTTATCTCCAGGTTGTCTTTGGTAATGAAAACCTGTGTGTTCAGCTGGATACTTGCATCTCGATAAAGTTTGATTTGTATTCTGAATTTGATTTTTAAACATATAACAGTAAAATTTTAGGTTGGATTGCCTGCTTACTGTTTTATGCTGTTATATAAAAGAGCAAATCAGCTATTATCTTAATGGGCCTGGGAAAAAAAGAATTAATATAGTTTCTTAATGTAATGATATTAGTACTTGAACATGTGTTGCTCTCGTATCACCCCGAAGTGCTTCTCATACTTCATCTCAGGGTTTTTTTGCATTCCCATATAATGGCAATTTCACTTGAGCCCCATGAAGACAGACTGTCTGGGATAATAATGAGTGTGCTAGATTTGTTTCTCATCTATGGTCTAATGAGGGTTTTAAAAATGAAAGCCACAGTTTAGACAACTTTGAGAGCTTGTCCCACTGTTGTGAAAAGTGAAGAAGAATCGCAGGTGCAGTAGGGATATCTCAGAGGGTCAACTCTGATTTAACCAGTGAAATGAACATTCCTTACTTCTTTTTGTGCCAGAACACCCTTGCTCAGTTATTCTGTGAGGTTTCTGCAGAAGTGGGCTGGTTCCCTTAGAGCCCCTCTTATTATTGGCATGTGTCTTTTTGTTTGATCAAGTCTTGCGTTTAGTGAAATTTAGATCTGATACACTGGAGATTTGTCTAAACAACATGGCAGGTTTTCTCTAGTTTTTGTTCATGGATCTACTACTGTTTGCTTTTCATTCATGGTGGATTTTAACACTGAGTTTGATAAATGCTGTGTCTGTAAGTTAAATAAAAGGTGAGTCTTAGGTATGACTTTGTGCAGTTCTTTTGAAAGTTTTATGAGTTATGCAAAAAAGAAATACTTCTAACTGGTGACTTGGAGATGTTAAGAACCAAGGGACAGATAAAATAAGTGGAAATGTTTATTTCAATGGGAGTGAGCATGAATGGGATGTTAAAGTGGTAGTAGACAGGGTATAGGAGGGATGTTAGGTGTGTTAGCTCACCTCCAGATGTGTGCTCCTTATGCACTTGCAACATAAGGCGCCAGACTCAGTGCAAGTTCAGTATTTGTAACAGATATCTGTTGCTATGGCAGTTTTAGGAAAACTTGCAATCCAGTCTGTAAGAAAACTAATGCACTATTGCACCGATTGACATCTTGTAGGTGGTGACAGTGGATTGGATGGGTTAGGAGGACCAGGAGTTCAGCTTGGAAGCCCTGACAAGAAAAAGCGCAAAGCAAATACCCAGGTAAATTCCCTTTGCTGCTTTTGAATTCTTAATAAACAGTGCACTCAAATGTTGTTTGCAGGTATGACTCTCTCTCATTGTTCAGAGTATCCATTTGTTGTCACAAATAGCAGCTACATACCAAATATTTCAGTTTTACTGTGAAGTTGAAATCTTCCTAATACTAGTTGTTTGCACTGAAGTTATTTTAATCCCTGTAAGTTGCCGAAGACATATAAAGAGAGGAGCACAGTGAGACTGCAACAACTTGTATTTTTACCATATGGATTTGATTCTGAGACAGACTTTTTTTTTAATGAGTTTGTAGCCATTGGTACAGCATGAGTAGTTGCCATGAGACTACTTCTCTCCTTACTTTCATTCCTGTATGTGTAGGTTTAGGCTAATAAATCAGTACAGTTTGTTAATGCTTTGACCAAACTCTTGGCATACTCCCCAAGTGATTTTCAAGCAAAAGCTGTGAGGCAGGTACAGTTCCTTTCCAGTGAATCCCTGCAAATTGACATTTCTATGCAGTGTTTCTTTCCAGAAAAGAAAGCCTCAATACAAAACATCTTAAGCAATTGCATATCTATAGTGCAGAGTTTTCCTTTGTGTATTCGTTCAGCTTTGAGTGAGAGTATCTGTTAATTTGGTACTGCCCAGTGGGAATAACTTTATTTGGGTAAACCAATCACTTTCTGTTAGGCCTATGCAGAGTCCATTGAGATATGCATCTGTTTTTCTTTATTTTTGTTTTGTTTTAAAGTAGTCATGGTGAAACCTGCTCTGAGAAATATTCAGTTACTTTGCAAGGTTTCGCACCTCTTTCTTGGTGGAGTTTCCTTGTGTTCTGGAATGGTAATAACTCTAGAGGACATGCAGATTAGCTTCTGTTCCTTCTGACCAGGTTCAAAATTTTCACCACAGCAATTTTTTTTTAAATAATTTTTCAGTCTTAGTTTATTAGTACTTAGGAGGAAATGCTTTCTGTGAGCACAGTTAGTGTGAGGGTGAACCCAGTAGATGTTCCCTACAGGCTAGTCTAGAATGAATTTCAGTTGTATAACTGCACTGGTGACATTTAAACAGACTCTGGGCTCCATTGAACACTTGATTATGCTCTGTAACCAGAGTATAATCCTTGTGTTTCGTACCTACTGACTATGCTTTGCAGACTGTCCGCAATCACTGAATGCTTAGAAAACACCGGTCTGCTGACTCCTGTATTCTATATGCCTGTTTTAGGGTTATAGTATCATTAGGTTTGTATATCCTCAGAGGAATGGGGTGTCTTAAGAGTTGTATATTCAGTAATGTGAACCCAAAATGAAATTAAGGAAATGCTTCAAATCTACTCTTCAACATTTGGAAATACTTTGTGTATGTGTTTGTGACAGTTGGATTTCTATTTTGTTGTTTGTCTTTTGTGAAAGATTATGTAATAGAAGTCACATATCAAGTAGTATTTTCAACTGCAAAATTTTTAAAGCACTGAGACTGCTATAAATCACCACATTATCTGCAGCCCAAGATCCTCTCCTGCCTCTGTACTGAAATTTCAGACAGCCTGGCAGGGTACAGTGGGTGACTTTTACACAACAGTTCTTTCAACAGTTGTATACCTAATGCAGGACCTTTGTGGTTGGTCTGTCTTGCAGGGAAATACTAAAACTAATTAAAATGTTGTATTTAAAATATTTGTAGGGGTCATCATTTCCTCCTCCATCTGAATATGCTCCACCACCGAACCCAAGCTCTGACCACCTTGTAGCTGCAAATCCGTTTGATGACAACTATAATACTGTGTCCTATAAACCACTTCCTTCAGGAAATCCATATTTTAGTAATCCTGGTTATCCTGGCTTTGGAGGCTATAATACTTTCAGAATGCCACCTCACATGCTGCCCAGAGTGTCCTCACCGTATGGTGGTTCTTACTCCCTCAGAAACCAACCACATCCTCTTCCTCAAAACCCTGTCGGCATGGGTTTTAGTCGACCCCACTCTTTCAGCTTTGGTCCACATGATAACCCAGGTTTTGGGAATCAACCACCTTATGGCAGTGGTCAGATAAATCAGAATGTCAATATGCCTGCTCAGCATTTCAGGCCAAATCCTGGGGAGAACTTTGGCCATTCTGGTCAGATACCTCACCCTGATGTGCCAACTAACTTTGGTCCTGGAAACAATCCAAATTTTCCAAATTCTCAGCTAGAGTCAAACCATTCTTTTGTTCCTCCACCAAACACGTACAACCAGACAAAATCATCAGCACAAAAGCAAGACTTTAGTCAAGGTGCAAGCAAAGCATCCAGCCAGAACACTGCTGCTCATCAGCATCATCACAGGACAGAGGACATTGTGAGTCAAGGTAACAGTGACCTGAAAAATGCTACTCGAAACAATGCGGTAAATGCGGATAACAGCCATTCTAACAGTGCTGAGAACACCAATGCTGGCCACTCAAATGGGACTCAGAGCAAGTCCCGCCAGCCTCGTGCTACTGCTGAAGGATGCAACTCTGAAAAGAGCAGCAAAACACCCCTTCATCCCAGTCGTCACGGACACTCATCCTCTGAACCTGTCTACCCGTGTGGAATTTGTACACATGAAGTCAATGATGACCAGGATGCCATCCTGTGTGAAGCCTCTTGTCAAAAATGGTTCCATCGGATCTGCACGGGCATGACAGAGTCGGCCTATGGCCTCCTCACCGCAGAGGCATCGGCAGTGTGGGGCTGTGACACTTGCATGGCTGACAAGGATGTGCAGCTAATGCGCACGAGAGAGCCTGCAGGACCACCTGCCCTGAACACAGAGGGCTGACAGCCTGGATTGATGCTAGTGGAGGAAATACTTGCTATGAAAATTCGGTTACAAATTGGGTACTTCACTTTCTGCAGACAATCAGTTGTGTTTGATTGCTGTCATCATTTTTTCCCTAATCTGTTTTTATTCATAAACTTCCATCTCAGCTTTTGTACTCTTTAGTTTTATGTGTGCAAATGTTTTGCAGGAGATGGAATATTTTTTATTTCTGATTAAACTGTAACTGACAATTGATCGGAAGTAGGATGAGCATTGACAATATTATTGAAGGAAAAAATGTGCCTGTATGAATAGCCCTAATTTGCTAGTGTCTATTAATGTGTTAACGAACACTAGCTTTTAGTGCTTGGTTTTAATGGTACTATATTTGCAAGTACTCATTACTATGTTTTTTTTCTTTTGGCGTGAATGTCTGTTATTGATGTTCTTGCTAGCCTTTCTTTGAATGCAGTGAGATGACATGGAGGAATGTGCAGTACTAATAGTTGTTATTTTAGGGTAAATACAGAGAATTCTGTACGTGCTTTTTCCTATTTTTAAAGTAAAGCATTAATGTGCTATTCAAAAATCAGGAATTCATGCTTAGTAACACAATGAAACCCGCTAACTATTATACATTTCTGTTTCCTTGAAAAAGGCAATAATCTCTTTTGACTTCTCAGCAATTACTTGCTGAAGGCTCTTGCTAGGTCTTGCATTATTTGGAAATTGTTGTGAAATAGGATTAAATTGGAAAAAGAACACATCAAGTTTATGAAGTCCACTGCTTTAAATCTAGAGAATGCCAAAACTAGGGTTGCACATGTAACCTTAATTCATTTATCCTGAGGACATACCTTGGGATACAGGCTTTACATCTGTCATGGGTGTGCAGTCATGCACCTCTCTCTCATTCTTTCTCACTGATGGTTCCAGTCTCCTGCCTCAGTGCTGCCCGAGAATTGTGGATGAACTAGTGTACAGAAAAGCCTGCCCAGCTTCTAGGGCTGTCAGCTGCAGCCTGCTCAGTCACCCTGAGCTGACACAGTCCACTTGGCATGAAGGAGGGGGCAAGGCAATGGAGTGTGCTCTGCACAGGCTCTGAATTGCATGATAATTTGGCTGGCAAAGTCTTAAAACTCAATTCCCACCATTGCCTTAGCCAGTCTTGCAGTGAGGGGGTGGGAAGTCTAAGGTGAAGAAAAAAAATGCAGCTGTCTTATCAGGTGAGTTTAGCTCACATCAGAAGTAAGTAGTCAGAAGTTTAGCTCCTTTCCTAAACCTGATAGCCTACTGACAAGTATGAATGGCACTAGAGCTCCATGTGTGATGCTAAGAAATTCTATTTTAATAAGGGTAATTTGATCTTACTCTTGATATCAAAAATAACTCCTCTTCTTTTTGAATGTCGGGAAGCATCCAGCATGGAACAGTTCAGTGCGATGAAGTTCCATGTGCAACTGAAAACGTTTCTTTAGAGAGAAATGTTTGGAATTAGTAAGTGGCGGCACTGTAATAAGAGATTCTGCTTGTAATATGTACCACTGTGCTGGAAACAGTCGTTAAACAGCAGTCAAATCATATGTCAAGCTTACAGGTACTAGTCATGTTGCTAAACGTGATAAATTTTTCAGGTGTGTGATGATGAGTGATACAGGAGTTTATGGAGAATACACTCATCTAATAAAGAGGTAGTTTTTATAGTAAGCCATGCTAATGAGTGAAAGTAAGGCTTATTTGATAGTTCACCAACGTATTTGATTTTCAATAGGCTCTACTGTGTTCTTGTTTTATTTTAAAAGTGAAAAGTTTTGCTGTATAAGTGCAGTATTGTTTTTTGGGATTTTTTCATTGGGTTTTTTTGGGTTTTTTTGCCTTGTCTTGCCTTGCCTCTCATCAGGAAAAAGAAGTTAATGTCTAAAGGGTAAATGACATATTTCATATCTTGAGAATTTTCCTGTGTGGAGATGTAAAGTGTAAGATAGATCCAGAGCTTCTGTTTTCATCTCTAGTTGCTTTAATTTAGTACATTAACTAGACTTAATCTTGTTTTGTTAGAGGTGTGATTTAAAATCCAACAACAAAAAACCAAACAAGCAACAACCTCTGTTAGAGAGATTTATTCTTCAGTAGTTTTCCTAATGACTGACAGATTGTTTGAATTTGCTTTTTGTACCTGAAGTAGCAATTAAACCAAACCTTGTTTAGATAGATTTGTTCCTCTGGGAATCAGTTTAATCTCTGCAACAATTTGCACTGTGAACATAATGGAGCTGGTTCACACCTACAGTAATGTAAATGAAATAAAAATTTTGCTCAGTGAAAATTCAACAAAAGCTCCAATGATGATATTGTTACCTTTCCCACTCCCACACCCCATGTCTCTTGTGAGAAGATTTTTGGGGCTTTTTTTCTCAGAAGTCCAATTAATGTTTTAACATTTTGGAGCAGACATTGCATTTAAAATAGCCCTGTATTTCTTAATCTCTTCCTCAACCCAACATGAAGTTAGGCAACTATTTTCTAGATTAGCTGTCAGGACATTAGTATTTAAATAGAGTGTTCTTAAAAACTTAAAATCAGCTGAAATATCATTTTACAAGGCCTTAAATTGTGTATTTGTGAAAGTTATTCTAACAATTTATTTTAGGTTTTTCTAAACTGGTATTATATTGGGTTTGTAACCCATTAAATTTTCTGCATTCATTAACCTGTAAGTTCAAGGCATTAGCAAATGTCAGTTACATCAAATAAAAACAAATGAGCAACCAACCCCACACTTGTTAGCACACTGATCCTGGAGATAGGACTGAGAATCTCCAGAAGTCATCCAGCCAATATGCCTGCCCTACTGATAGGCTCTTGGCATACTTGAACTCTAGAGAGCGGTTATATTTTGGTTTTCTCTGCATGTATTGACTAGTAGTAGTTCAAGTATGCACAGGAAAAAACAGCAATCATGTTTAATTAGTAAGGTACTAGGAAAATGTCAGCTGATTAGCATTAGAAGTTAGTTCTAGAATGATGGGTGGGAGGGAGGGCGGGAGGGCTGCCTAGAATAGGTGAGGTTTTTGTACTACTCTCCAAACAATTTGTATTGAACTCTCATGTGCTTCTTTCATTACTGGTGATTTAGACTGTACTGGTGCTGCACACCAAAAAGATTGCAAAGATTTTGTAAATCTTGCAAACCTTAACATTTTTATGGGAAATGCCTGTCTCCTTTTTAAATAGAGTCTGGTCATGGTCAGAAATGCAGCCTTATATTGCTCCCAAGTTTTTTTCCCCCTAGGCTGAAATAAAGATATATAAATTGCATTGTACTGCCCTTAATACTTTTTTGCTAGTGATCAATTTTAAATGAGAAAACGTGTGACAGTGCTCTATACAGACTAGAGGGCAGGTAGCAAAAATCCCGTTTCTTGCTGTTTTAGTCATTCCTTCTACAACTTGAAACAAGCAGGTTAACTGTTTGTGCCTGTCTCTTCTGAAAGAAGACGGGACTGATGCTTACTTCCAGAGGTTGTTTAGAGGCCTGGTTATTATTTGAGCTCTTCAGATGAAAGAAGCTAGAGAAAAGTAATGAAGTTTGCTCTACTTAAAAATATAACTTGGGGGGCTGCTCAAAGAAGATTATGCTATGTGACCTCTGAAGTTTTTAATCTAAGAACCAGTTTTGTAATCACGCTTTTCAGGCTTAATTTCAAGCATGTGAGAATTAATGAAGTCAGTGAAACTGCATGCACACAATCAAGAATGTTTTAAAGTGTTTGCAGTTTGGGGCCTGTGATATTTGCAAATGGAGTGCTTTTATGGTTTGAGATTTTTACAAAATCAGTGGTGTTAAAATGTAGCACCTTTTTAACATTTGTCTTTATTCCAACTTAATACAGTAACACATCTGCATTAAATATATCCCTTTCATTTTATAAATAAACATTGCCTGTCAGCAAAAGTATTGGTGTAACATTTTTTAAAAAGGAAGTCATGCTTCTTATCATGTTGTATGTGACTTAAATGACTGTTTCATATTAAAACTAATCTTTCCTTATGTACTGCTTAAATATACCTGTTTTGGGATATCAGTTCAGTACTTTTTATACAATCTTGAATGTGTTCCACATTGGTGACATGTATTTTTGCAACAACTTTTTTGTTTTGATTTTAAATTAGAGCATGTCTGATGTAATACATGCATTAGTGCTGTGGTGTGTGACAAAGTTAATGTATGTAATTCAAATTGGAAAAGTTTCCAGGCTTTGTCCAACATTAACCCTGTGGCCAGGGATTAAATTACTATGTAATACAAATTATTTCATACCATGATGTGTTTTAAGCTACTCTATGAAGTATGTGAAACATTATTGTTTATGGATTGGTAGCTGGTGTGGTATCTTGCATAGAAGGAGGTATGATAGATGGTAGCAAGTCATGATAATTAAAACTGAGTACCTTTCAAAACACACAGCACTGATATGCATTATCATGTTGTTGCCATTGCTTAATATGGATTTCTTAATATTATCCACTGATAAATGGGAGAACATTTGGTAATCAGCTCTTGGGTGTGAAAATTCTATTCTATCACTCTTTACTTGTTTTACAAAACATAATTATTTTTGTTTGTTTGTTTGTTTAGAAGGCATATAATTTTTTTTCTATTGGATGTGATTAGATATATGCAGGAGGATGTAGAACTGGATGTATTTTAAAGTTATTCTGCAATTGCTAAGTTTTGTCAGAAGCTTTCTATATTAGAATAGACTCTTCCCTAAAATTGGAAACTAAGTGTACTTAGCAGAACTCTTTAAGGCAATATAACTGTCCTACACTGCATCTTGAGTTATGCACATTCACTTCTTTATGTGGAAGTGATAACTTACGCTTTATATAGAAAGGAAAGGAAGGTCCCTTTAGTGGCCTAGTGCTGTGTGTCATCAGTTCTGAGGTCATTAGTTCTGAGTGGTGTTCAGGCCCTTACAGGCGCTGCCTTTAGCTTAAAGTTTTCAGTGTCACCCTTCATCTCCTGGTTTAGAAATGGCTTATCCCAGCACCACAGGGAGTACCTGTTTCTGCATTGTTTACCATACACAATTAATCTTCCTTTTCATGTTCAAATGAACTGTCTCGAAATAATTTTTTGATCCAACCCCACTCTTTTACTTGGAGATTTGTGCACTGTATTTCAGGAATTGCTGTACTGGAGACAGTTTGGGATTGGAGTTACGGGAGTTGTCTGTTCCTAGACACTCATCTTTTCCTCACAGAACAGTCTAAATCTGAACTGCCATGTAACTTAAGGAGGGCAAGCTCTTAATATACTTCTTTTTTTTTTTTTTTCCTTTCTTGATAGGGTTTTTTTTTTGAAATGTGAAATAATACAAAGTTGTTAGGGATTTTTGTTTAAAACGTGGTCTTTCCTCCAAGTTTGTTTGTGGCCCTTAGAGCAGGCACTATGTTCTTTAGGGCCTTCTGACTTGGAATTTTTTGTCCACATTCTCCTTTTAGAGTTAAAAGTGAGTAGAAAAAGGCAAGTTACCAATCTACTGCCATCCAAACAATGCAAAATATAAGCTGATAAAGATTGTTGACACTTAATTTTTTTTTGTTAATAATGATGTGATATTTTTACCTTTTAGAAGAACATATATCAGAATCTGATTCAAGTGTTCTTGGAAAATGTATATGGTAGACTTTGTCCAGCACTGTATGTAACTTTGTTGCTTTCTGTTGTCTGGTTTCAATTTCTTTTAAAATAAAGATAATTTTTGCGGGGAAGTTGCCTGTTGACTTTATGAAGATGATGCAATGCCTAGATGGACTCTTCTAATGCTCTGCCTGTGAGAACGCATTTGGGTTAGGTGTAATCCTGCAAGAAGCAGCATGAGGTCATACGGGTCAGAAACACAGCTCCTGTCTCTCTGGGAGAGCTCCGCTGCTCCCTAAAGGTGTTAATCTGCAGTAACTTCAAAGCACGCGGGACAGGTCTTGTGCCTGCAGCTCCATCTCTTTCCTTACAGGATGGAAGGGAAGGCTCAAGCACCGTTTTTCCTGAATAGATGTTTTTTTAAGAACTTTCTGCACTTTGGAAGTGATTATAAAAACAATTATTTATTCCAATTTATAAAATTATTACTAAGCTCTTCCTGTTAGCTGAAGTGCCAGAACTAACACATACCAAATTAACTGCCTTACCAGTAATTTTTAAAAGTAACTGATACAGGTGGTCCCAAGCCACAATGCAAAACAGTTTGTTAGAGTAAACAGAGTCTGGTAAAATGTTTCTGCTTTTTGTAAAAGATACGGAGGGATCAGAGAAATGAGAGAGAATTTAGAAAGGATGGGAGAAAAAAAGGTTAATAATTAAAGATAAGAAAATGTAAACTATTTAAAGGATTTTTTTCCTCCCATATATTAAAACTTCTGAAGCCTTTAGAAGTTAAATAACCCCAGAAAAGATCTATGTGTGTATAGGCAGCTGGAAAATCCAGAATAGTAATAATGTTAATAAGGTTTGTCTGTAACATAAATTTGCATCCTTTATAGCACAGGAGATGGGAATTTATGAATCAGATCTTCAACAGAAAAATTTATCTTCTTGCTCTGGAAACTTTTGACTGACAAAGTTAGTGCCAGCAGAAGAACCATCCTACATGGATGTCTCTTGTTTATTTTGTAAGTGTGTCCAGCGAGAACGCAGCTTGTCCAGGTAAGGCTGGGGTGTGGAGTGTGTGGGACAGAGGTAGTGGTTCTGCACATACACATCAATTCAAAACTTTTCAGGTTGATCCAAGACCTTGCTGAGTCCCTGGTGTGTCCTTTAGTAGCTGAATCTGCTACTTTGACGTAAAAATGTGGTAGTGATATTTACTGTGTTTCCTACAAGTTTTTCATTGCAGATCGAGCTTTTAAGTAAATAGACATTTAGGTTGATGTATCAGAGCTCTCTTGTGTAATTTGAGAAGACCAGACACTGGTAACCATAACTGTATCCTGTCTTGTAAAGCGTGTATGTGTAGTATAGTCCTTCTAGTAGGAATGAATAATAAGCTCCTTCATTTCCGTATATTCTCTGTGATTAAACTAAAAATGACACCTGAGTGACCAAGGCAGAAGACCTGCACTCAATCTGATGTACCGTCCGTGAGTGAACTCTCCATAACTGAAGGATGTATTCTGGATGACTACAGCTGCATTCTGGAGTGGTAGGAGATTTTGAGTTACTATTACATTATAATCATTCTAGCTGCTGCTGCTATGTGCTTTGAATATTTATGGAAAGAGGAATTTAATTCAATTCTCACATTCCAGTCCATGCAAGCATTCTTCCAGATGGTACTGATGTGGGTGAGTGAGGGTGGACAATAACCCAGAAACCATGAGTTATGATGGATTTCTTGCTCTGAAAAAGTTTTAAATCTCTATGATACCTAGTTTTGTATATATACAGTATTTAAAAGTAACCTCTACTATTTGAATATTGCTGTGTATTATAGGTAGTAGAACACAAAAATTAAATCATCAGCGATACACATCAGAAATCCTAATGTGTGCCATGTTAAACTCTATTATTCTTGATCGTATTTTAAAAGAAAGAGGGAAAAAGAAACTTTTTGGTTCTGGATTTTTCCTAATAGTTCTAGGTAATTGTATACTTTTGAGGAACTCAAACATACCTGAATTTTTTCCAGCTGTGTTTGGCTTGTCTTTCAGGCCATATTCTCCAGAAGCAGTTGCTTTCTATATACTAGACTTTTTTTTGGCAGATGCAGTTACAGTTTGTTTGAGAAACGTGGAGCAGTAATGTGCAAATTACCTCCTGAGTTTTTGGCAGAGACGGTACAACAGACAATATTGCTCAGCAATAGCACAGTATGACCCAGTTATTTTTAGGGGACCTGTGGGAGTTTCCGGGAGTTTTCTTTGCCAGAGTAGGTCAAGAAAGGGGATCCTGCCCGTCTGCTGAGCCCTGGTGAGGCCACACGTGGAGTTTTGGGTGCAGTTCTGGGCTCCTCAGTGCAGGAGATGTGGAGCTCCTGGAGCGGGTCCAGCAGAGAGCTACCAAGCTGTTCCAGTGTCTGGAGAATCTCTCTTACAAGGACAGGCTGAGGGAGCTGGGCCTGTTTAGCCTCAAGAAGAGGTAACTGGGAGGGGACCTCATCAATGTGTATCAATGTCTGAAGGGAGGTGTCAGAGGATGGAGCCAGGCTCTTCTCAGCAGTTCTGAGCAATAGAACCGGAGGCAACAGGCAGAAACTGATGCTCAGGAAGTTATGGGTGCAGGCTGCTCAGAGAGCCTGTGAAGTCTTCCTCACTGGAGATATTCCGGAACCATCTGGACACAATCCTGTGCCATGTGCTCTGGGATGACCCTATTTGAACAGGGAGGCTGGACCGCATGGACCCACTGTGGTTCCTTCCAACCTGACCCATTCTGTGGTTCTGTGTATCAGTTAAATCCTCAGCTTTTGATAGTTTTTTGCCGGAAATTCTAGACTAACAGCACTTTGTCTCTTTGTAGAAATGGATGAGAGGAGCGGCATTCCTTCCTGCTGTGCTGAGTGCGGGTGCCGGCCGCCAGAGCCGTGCCCGCGGCCCGCAGGCCCCTGGGGACTACAGCTCCCGGCGTGCGCCGCGGGTCGCGGGGCCGGTAGCGCCCCGGCCGCTCCTCGGGCGGGCGGCGATGCCGCTGTGGCTGCGGGAGCACAGCTGGCGCCAGAGCCTCACCGCCGTGTACCTGCAGCTGCCCTTGCGCGGCGCCCGGGCCACCCCCGCCAGCATCTTCTGCGGCGAGCAGTACCTGAAGGTGGGCGGCCCTCGCCCCGCGGGCCTCCCGCCGCGCAGGGCCGCGGCCGCGGGCTTCCTTCGCAACCCGGCTCAAAAGCAGGCGCGCCGTACGCCATGGCAACGCCTGGAGTTCATAACCCTTTATCTTTTATCATCTCGCTCCGTGTGCTGCAGGCTGCTGAACGCCCGGCCTGCGGCACATAATGGCTTTCCCACTGCTCATTCCCTACTAATGCTCTTGCTACTCAGCAGGTGCCAGCTGCCTTTACTCTCCTTAGTGGACTGAATTTATACATTTACTTATACTGTGAATAATAATTCTAAATTTGAAATCCGCGTCTTCTGTTGCAGTGCTGAAGAACCAACTTTTTCAGTCTCGTTAATAGAGTATAAGACCTTGTGACCACCCACCCTTAACGGGAAGGAAGCACCTTCTCTGAGCCTCTACAAACCTCCACAGTGGACACAGAGCAGATTAGTTCTGTCAATAGTATCTGTTTCTTGAAGTTTTCTGTATGCTTGTACTGAGTGTTTTGAATATGTGAGAGTTAATTTAAAATAGTAAATATTAGTACAAATTATATTTTTATAGGTAAGCATCCCTCCCTTTCTATTTGAAGCCATTTTATATGCTCCTATTGATGACACGAATAGCACAGCAAAGATTGGAGATGGAAACATTTTCTTCACTTTGTATAAGAAAGAACCGGCCATGTGGGATTCCCTAACTTTAGCAAATGGTAAGTTCTCTACTCTGAAAATTAGATTGTATGTAAGGAACCCATAGTGTGGCACTTCTGCTGGTCGATATCTGCTCAGTTCAACCTTATTGTTCATTATTAAAAATATAAAGTATGTGAGAACGAAGAACATCTACTGGTTCTAGCATGTATGAAACAAAATAATGTTTCTTGTAAAACTCACATTTTGTGTGTAAGCAGATCTGAATTCTTCTCTTTTAGACATGGGCTTGGTGGACACTGCTTTGTGGAATTGTAAGCATGTTGCATTTTGCCAAAGTAGCAGAAGAAATCTTGTTTTCATTAACATGATACATACCAGTAGAATTCCAGGCCTAAATGACTAAAATAATTTATTTTTTTAAGCTGACAAGGAGAAGCTGCAATATCTGAGAGAGAATGCTGTTCTAAAAGCCCATGAAAAGGCAAAAGAGGAGACAGAAGCAAAAAAAATTACAAAACAAGAACACAAAAAATATGCTTTGGAGGCCACAATGAAGGTGGGTTTAGAAGGAACTCTATAAGACATACATGTAATAAACTACCAACTACTCTGGGAGATACTTTGTTAAATATACCTTAAAAATTATGAAAAGTACCAATTTTTGTTATAGTGGTGGTGAACCTTGTTATTCTTTTGCACTTAAACCATATTTATTACCAAATATGAAAATGTTATAGAAAAAGTGCTTAGAAGTTGCCATTTTCTCTGAGTAATGCTAATGAAAGTTTTTGGTGATGAGCTCAGATTTTTGTCCATTGAAAGGAGAGTACAGTCATGTGGCAAAACTGTAGTCTTTTGTGGCCTTTGCAGGTGGTTAGTCCTTCAGCACTGTGAAAATTACTGATTTAAAAAATCTTCTTTATTTATTGTTGTATTTTATATCAGACTTGCTGGGTTTTATCTTTTGTGTGTTTGTATCTTTGTTGTTCTGCTTTTTATGTTTATTTTAAGATATGTTCTTAAAATTCTTACGTATGTAAAAAGTCTGGTCATTTCACTTGTGTTCAAAGGATTTTTTTGAAGCATGCAATGAAATTTTAAGTTTGTGTATGCAATATGGACCAAAGTGAACTACAGTTAGTGACTCTCTTAGTAGCAACACTGTACCTATTCTGTATCTGTAATAATCTCAAATTGGAGAGGAGCAATAAGAAACAGTGTATTAAAATGATCACATATATTTTGCATTTCTATATTCCAGAGATCTACATTGGAACATGGCTAGGATTTTCACTGTTTAAAAGTGAAACTTATTTCTGAATGTTTCTGGATTGTACCTTAGGGTTGTTGGTAAAATTGTTTAAAGATGAGACTTCTAAATGCTAATCAGAAATCTTTACTCTCACAGTCATTTTTAAGCATCTTAATTCACTCTGCTTGTATGGTCCCATTACTGGTTACACTATCTTGAGATATGAAACTGGGAAAATAATGGTAGCTTTAACTTAGTCATGTTAGGATTATCAGATGTTATGTATCTCACAGGGTTCTTTTGTTCAAATAGCTAGAGGAAGCAGAAAGAAAAAGAATTGAAGATCTGAAAGAAAAGGAGCGGCAGAAGGTCACTAAAGAGTTGGAGTTATGGAAAAACCAACAAAAAGATGGTGATAAATACAAGAGCATACCAAAAAAAGGGGAATTACGCCAGGAAACAGAGCCATTAAAAGAGAGAAAAAATGAAAAAATGAACAAAGCTAGGATTCCTAATGAAGGAACTTCTAAGACCAGACTCAAATCCACAAAAGGTTGTATAATTCAACTGTATTTTATAATTCTTGAAAGTGTGGGTATAACTTTATTCCTAGATGTTTCTAATTCATTACTTATCTCTGTCTCTACCACACTGAACCAGTTATTTTAGTTCACAATTATTTTAAAATTGTTATTTTCAGGCAATTTATTGAGCTAAAGCATGTGAGTTCTTAGCTCTTTTTAAGTCCTTGGAAATACAAGGGTGGGTTTTGTTCTAAGCTTTAGAAAAGTAAATCAGAAAGCCTTTCTGCCAGTGTAATGCAGACTTTCTGGGGGTGGGACTCCTGTCACCCAAAGTTAACTAACTGCTGGATTTCATAGAAATATTCAATCTCCTTTTGCTCTCTCTGTCCTGTGCCTTGGCCCCATGGACAGCCAATTCAGGAAACCAACAGAAGACATTTAATTTGGTTTTTTGCTGTGGTAGGTTAGTTTTAGCTCTTCTTGTTACCCTGTCACAGCATCATACAAGCAGCAAAGACAGATGTGTAAGGGGAGTTTAAGTTAATTTGTGACAGATGCTGTATCGTTCCATTTATTTACTGGCTACATTAAGAAGAAACACTGTTTGAACCTTCCCTTCAAAAGAACAAGTCTAAACCTTTCTCAAGCAATGAGAGGTTTAATTCTAACGTGCCACGTTTCTAAATCAGGTGTACTTTGGACTTTGGTAGAAAATCAGAAAAATCTCTTGCTTCGTTTTTCATTTCCAGTGCTCTAACTCTTTTCATAGGTCATGGCTCCTATAGTATATTTTCACAGAATTTAAAGGAAGAACAGTTACCAGTTCCCCGAGCTGCTGCTACAATTAAAGTCAACTTTACACCCCGAGTTTTTCCCACAGCTCTGCGAGAATCTCGCGTTGAAGAAGAGGAGGAGGTAAGGTGGGGAATTATTTATTGTGTATTCAGTAAGTTGGCAAAAATAGTGTCTGTGCCAAGGAATGTTACCTGTGCAATATCCTTATCTGCCAAGGAAGGCAGTCTTATTTAAAATAAGATAGAAAGAAACAATTTAATATAAAAATTATTGTAGCTGTGTGGTTGTGCAGATTAATAAATAACATGTTCCTTTCTTTGGGAGGGGGGAAAAAAGGCTGCAATATTCATTTAATTCCTTGAAGTACAAAATTTGAAATGTCCTAACTCTTATATTTAAGTTTCTTTAAGTTCTGTCCTAAAAGAGGCTCACAGGTAGCTCTTCTGAGCTCAATTCAGTGAACACAAAGTAACTTTGAAAGATCAAAACAGACAAGTAAACAAAAATGTATTAGGGATGTGGTAAACTGACTTCTCATGATAACAAAATATTTGGGGAAACTTTGAAGTTTTTCATATTGGAAGCTATTAAATATTTTCCTCGGTCCAAAATATTTAGTCAATAGAATTCTTTTTATAAGTATGAGTGAAAAAATGAAAATAAAATCCTGTAATGGATTTGAATTTTTGCTTCAGAAATAATACTTGCACATTTTCTATTTACAGTGGCTGCATAAACAAGCAGAAGCTCGAAGAATAATAAATTCTGATTTATCTGAGCTGGAAGATTTAAAAGAAGAGGAGAAGAATCCAGATTGGTTAAAGGACAAAGGAGAGTAAGTTACATTCCACTTGAAGATATATTAAAAATTAATGAGTTATATGGTGTTTGTCTACGGTTTAGTTTTGGTGTATTCTATTTATCCGAGACACAGATGGTAAATGTTTAGAGCAGTCATGGTAGTTGTACTAGAGTTTTTATTGACAGCTTATGGGGTTAGAATCTGATAAATCCTGAGATGCAATTGCTGAAGCTCATGATGAACAAAATCATTGTAAATGCATTACACATATTCGTCTTTGAAGACAGTTGAGGCAGTGCACTATTATACCTAAGTGGATTTAATTTCATTTGTACTTTTTTAGTGAGAGCTTAAACATTTGTCTAAAATAAACTTTAGGAATTTGTTACAAATGTTGGTTTGTTTATATAGCTGTGCTATACAGAAAGGTTTGATTAGGCAATCATAATCAGATATACAAAGCTTTCAAAATTAGTCCTGTGGCTACATAAATGTGTCCACTCTTGCAGTTCTTCATTGCTTGTAAGCAGTGCCTGTTTTCTTTGTGTCTCTAAGCTATACTGTCAGCATCAAGGTGCACTGAGCTTCAGCTATGTTGTTCTCGGAAAAGGCTATAAAGGGGCATTTCAAAGGAAAAGATGCTAAAACTTCACATTTTTGAAAATAAGTTAACAATAAGTAGGTGTTTATTTTGCATTTATCCCCTTCTTTAAAGTACATGTTTCACTTTTTGTTTCATGCTTAGCAAAATGTTTGCAATGGGAAACTACCTTGGGGCTGTAAACGCGTATAACCTTGCAGTGAGGCTGAACAATAAACTCCCCCTGCTGTACCTGAACCGTGCTGCTTGCCACCTGAAACTGAGAAATTTACACAAAGCCATTGAAGATTCCTCCAAGGTATGAAAATCCAGGAGCTTGGGCTGTCCTCTTAGACATTAATGTGATTTATTACTGTGGTGGTTCTGTTTTAAGCAGATCTGTAAATACATATTAGTGCAATTCAAAATTTTAAAATTCAAAATTTATATAATGAAGCCATGGTGAAATATTAGAATTTGACAGTAGTTAATGAACTTTCAGAAATTTAAAACAAAACAATAAAATAAACCCTAAACCAGGCTTCCACACATTTGTGACAAATGGCCATATGTTGCCTAGTACATTTCTTTAAAGATAAAAATATTGTAGCAATATATACACTTGAAAAAAAACTACAACTTGGAGCAGAGAAAAACAAAACCAAAACATGCACATACGTTTTCTATTATGTTGTGGTGTGCTTCATTTGGTTGCAAGGAAAAGAAAAAGGTGGTGGTGATGAACTTAAAAACCTTCCAACAAACCAAACATTTTTAAAGAAGGGCTGTATTGTCCTGATGTTTTAGTAGCTGTTATTTGTGCAGTGAAAGAAATGATCTCACAAGGCACCTGAATAATGTGAAAATATTTTCCAAGAATTATTATTTTTTGAACTAATAAGTACTTGAGTCTTGAAACTTGTTTGTTGTTTTTTTTTTCCTAGTAATTACTACTAAAACACATGTGCTTTTTTAGTGCTATCTTTTTTTTCTTTTGATAGCATGGTATGTAATATGATGTATGAAAACAGAACACATTTGACTGCAATAAACATTTAACATTTTATTTTGCAATTTTTAGCCATGGCAATCTAACTGTAGTTGGCAAAGTGGGGTGATAGATACAAATCTTAATGACTAGATTCACAAGCCTTTATAGTTGAATTTGAATAGCTATTTTCTATTTCTGTTCGAATAGTTACTATGCTACTGTATAATAATAGTAATTAGGTGAGAGAAGTGTTTGTAAATTAGAAAAAAACCCCAAATTATGGAAAATCTATGTATAAATACTTTTGGGTGTTCTCATTTGTAAAGGCACTAGAGCTGTTGACACCACCCGTTCCTGATAATGAGAAGGCTCGAGTGAAAGCCCATGTGAGGCGTGGAACAGCGTTCTGTCAGCTGGAATTATACACAGAAGGTGAGGCCTTGGTTTTATGGGAACATGCCCAGGAATTTATAGTGACGTACAAGTAACTCTGGTTAGCTCAGTGAGGCTGCTCACACCTTTGTGTTTTCAGGAGTTACTCTGAAGGAGGCCTATACAATCTGTGTCTATTTGATATGAACCTTAATACCACATTCTTTGTTTCGTTTTTTTTTTTATTTACTGGATAATTGCAATTCCACTTGAAAAATCTTTACAAGTTAGAGACAATGGATTGCATTCCTAATTTAAGGAGTTTTTCCATTGAAGAAATGAAAATAGCCTGAAGTATTTCTAAAATACTTGTAAAGTGCTTAGTAACGTCTTTGTAAAATGAGGTAAGAAACCCATATTGATGAACAAAATAATTCATCAAGTACATGTGATTTGTGTGAAAATACCTGAATTTACAGTGTCCCTATTCAGTTCCCCAAGAGTATCAGATTAGTTTTGTAAAGCAAATTTACAAGTGAAAGCTGATAATAGAAATTGAAGAATATTCACAATGTCAGTGTTGAAGTACTAAGCTTTGACCATTGTTTACCTTTTTCTCCTTATGGGTGACTTTGTCATTCCCTTACAGCTTCATTTGCACTTCGAAACCTGATAAAAAAGACTTTACCTCAAGCAAGATTTTACTTCCTGTACTCATTATTTGTTTTTTCCCCCTAAGCTCTAGTTTTCACAGTTCATGTCTTTTTTTTTTTTTTTTTTCTTATTTTCACACAGTATCATTTTCTCTCTTCTGTGGAACACTTTAGAACAATCCCCTCATGCACACACACATATATAGGTGTATATGTAAGTGAATGAAGAGGCTCTATTTCCATGTTTCAAAACCTGAAAATGTTTATGTAGTAGAGTGTTTTCACTAAAATGTTTTGTAAAATAAGATAAACAAATATAAGTTTATTTACTGACGAAAGTTAAACTAATGTCATTCTGATTCCATCTTTCTCAAGAACAAACCTCAAGATCAATACTTATATGCATGTGCTTGGGGAAGAGTTATTTCCAGATAGGTTCTAAAGAGGATGCTCTTGCATTATTGATTGATATTCTTATTAATGTATCTACATTAGGTCTCCAGGATTATGAAGCAGCTCTCAAGATTGATCCTAAAAATAAAAATATAGAAAAAGATGCTGAGAAGATTCGACATCTAATTCAAGGAACAAGGCAAAGTTCTTAAAAAAAAAAAAAAAAGGAACTCTGTGATGCCTTTGAGGACATCAGAAGGAATCTTATTTCTCTCCAGTCTGTGTTAAGTAGCCATTTTTCTGCTTCATTTGGAACACTTACAAAATTGGTAAAAGATTTGATATAGTAATTACTATTCTTGGAAAGTATAGTATTATAAACATTAGATATATTTTATATAATTTTGGTACAAAGTTGTCTTTTTTTTGTTAGCATCTGTATTACTCTGTCAATCTGAAACCCTGGGCTTGAAGCGGTTCCTTTTTTTTAAGTGTTCTTTCCAAACTGGGACCATTTCAACTACACGTCTTTCAGTAGCAGTTTTAGCAGACTTCTGAGTTTTCTACATCAGTCTCTTTCCTGAATACCATTTATGACCAATTTCTGTCTTTATAATAAAGTATTTATTATGCAAATGTATATTATTGTGTGCAAATTTTATAGTGTTGGAACAGGGTGAAGGTGGCAGGCATTGCTTCCAGCTGTTTTCCTTAGAGCCCTGAGAGGAGTGCTGAGGTGAGTCAGAAATGTCTGGGGCAGCTGCTGCCCCTGCTTTCCTACAACTAACTGCTGCACTGAACTGGTAGGGGCTGAAAATCCATTTTTATAGCAGCTGGAAGGAGGGCAGTGCAGCAGTTTGAGTGCCTCAATTGAACGTAATGCTTTACTTACAGATATGGCTGTTTCCTTTCATATCATTACTGAGGGGAAGTGAGGGCTAAGGAGGAGAGACCCTGGCAATGGGAGAAAAATACATCTTATTCAACCCATTTTAGTCAGCCTTTCAACTAACAGGGCAAAGCATTTCAAATTTGTTAACTGTTTGTGGTCAGAGCAAATATTGCTTAAGAAGTGTTTTGAAATAGATGCCTGGTGGAGTGAGGAACTTAACACTTTGACCTTATTTAGTAAACTGTGGACAGTGATAATTTGACTCATAATGACTATGAAGGATACTAAAATTTGAAATTTACGTCAATTTCTGCATTCATGATAATCTTGAGCATAGACAATATCTTAATATGTGTGGCAGAAATACTTAGTATGGATCATAAAAATATGAATGAGAATAAAAATAGAGTGAGATACTGTGGGTCATTTGATTTAGTTTTGACCTTTTTTTCTAAGATACAGGAATATGAAAAATAGAGCTCTAAAGAAATGTACAAGTGTCTGTACTTTCTCACTCATGTATGCATGCGTTTTTATTTTAATTTTTTTCCTCTGTAGGGAGGGAGTGAGTTATCATGTGACAAATACTTCTTTGTCTGTTTATGGAAAGTGCTCTAGTGCTGTGTTGATGAGCCTGCCATAAAACTGCTCTGTAGAAGGTACCTCCCTTAGTGTTGCCAGTTACAACCCACTGTTCTTCAGAGGTGCAGCGAAATCTTTTTGTTTCTCAGTCATGTAAGACATGAAGCCAACATTTAAGTTGCTAGCTTAGATAAAACTCGAGTAAGATATTGACTTTGTTAACAAGGCCTGTTGTTGTCATCTCCCATTTATTTTTTGTTCCAATATTAGAGCACTGTTGGGGTCTAATTCTCTGGGATTTGGGGTGTGCTGTGTTTGTACAGTGCCTGTTGATGAGATGTGTTCTAGGAGCGTGGGTGGGTGTAGGAGCTGCCTTACCCCAGTCTGACTGGCTCTTGGGGCAGTTCCTCCTGAAGCAGCATGGCCTGTGCTTTGGGGAGCCTTGCCAAACTAGTTAATTCCCAGTCATCAGTGTTTTTCCACCTGAGACTAGAAGAATCAAAGATTCGTCATCCATATACAGCACTTTGGAGCTTTTTTTGGGGTGGGGGGCATGTTCTGGGGTGTTCTTTGGTGGGGCTTTTTGGTTGGTTGATTGGTTTTTTGGGGGGTGACGGTGTGGGTGGTGGTGTTTTCTCTTTCCCTTAGTACAAGAGTTGTTGGCATGTAACGGAGCTCAGAGCTGGCTGTGCCTGTGCCCGGCTCTCCCGTGATAGCACCAGCGCTGAAGGGGCCTCTGAGCAGCCTCCGCCCGGCACAAACACGGCCCGGGCCGCGGCGCCGCTCGGCCCCAGCTCGGCCCCGCGGCGTTGCCATGGCGGTGCCCGGGGCGGG
>VYZT01018655.1:44726-74308 GCA_013400735.1 Pomatostomus ruficeps | reverse complement strand
GGGGCAGCGGGGCCGCGCGGGGCGGCGGCGCAGCTCGGGGGGCGAGCGGGCTCCGGGCGGTGGTCACCGCCGTGCCGGCCCCGGCCCCGGGCGCTGGCATTTGCCAACTTCCTTCTCTGCCATCATCTGCCACGGGCTCGCCGGCTGATGCAAGGTGCTCTGTTTCATAAACAGCGTCCTGGCGCTTTAACTGCGCTGGCGCCGAGCCGCGCTCCGGTTCAGGTGCGCTGCAGGAACACCTGCCGAGACAAGGAGCAGGGACCGAGCAGGGCATGCCCAGCCTGGCAGCGTCGGGCTTTTAGAAGCCACGTTTGTCTTTCCTTCGTAACAAGGAAATATTCTGTATTCAATATGGGTTGCTAAATATATTCTTAGAGAAGAATGTTACTTAGGGGAAGAAATTACCACTTAGTAGAAACAGTAAACTTCCATGAGGACCATGAAGTGTAGTAGCACTGAACCTGTTTTTATTTCTGTTGTGCAACAAAGAATCGAGTGTAGAAGAGAACTGAGAGTTTTTACTTGGAATGACAGCACAGTAAACTACGTAGAACGCATTCATATTCCTGGTGGTGCCTGTTACTCATCTTCGTCAATGCTTATTGAAGAGTTTTTTTTAGTCTAGGATATCCTCTTTTTAGATGGTAGAACTTAAAGGTTTGTTTAGACTGGAGTGGTTCTTTTTGAGATTGGTATTTGTTCTGCTTCACAGTGGATAAATAGGATGTGGTATCTCAGATTTATTTTTGTATACATATCTGGGATAACTTGGTATTATGTTATCAACAATACATATGGCTGTAAGGTTTTCCACCTTATGCTTCTGGCTTACATTTCACTAAGGATAGGAAAACAGTTCACACTTTTTAATTCCTACTCCCCTTCCCCGAATACATACAAATTGAACTCTGAACATAATGTATATTTATTTTGTCCAGATAGCAAGGTGATATGAGTAGTGACAATGAAGGTATGTCGTGAGCATACAAAACCAGTGAACCACGGGGTGTATTTTTGGTTGGTTTTTTTCTCCAGTCTTTCCTTCTGACTTGGCCTGACACACAGGAGATAACTTAGTGTTATACTCTAGTGTATTCTCCAGTTATCCCTGCTGTTATTGGACTAGAACCCATTAATGTCATCTTGATTCGTTAGGGAGTTTGAAGGCTTTATGTCTTTTTAATTCCTGCTCAAAGCTATCTTTTTTTAAAAAAGTTGTGTTCAGGAAGACAGTGCCAACATTTCCAGCCCCTTTCGGCTGGTTGGAAAAGCGTACTGGTTTTTAGTGGGGCTTTGTCATTTGGTGGAGAATCAAACTGGAGAAGATTTTCTGAGTGGGTCGGTTTAGTCATTGGGTTCAAATTAGTCTTCTGTATTTCAGTGTACTTAAGGGATTGAATTTGACCTCGGATTTAGTTATGATTATGTGTGTTTTATTAACCTGTTACAGAAATAAGCTGTTTAGCTGCTGGTTGAAGTTTAGGAACACTGTACCTAGGTATTTTTTTATTAAAGCTTTTTAGGTCTTTCTGATCTTTGAGATCTAACTATGTCATAAAATGCTTTAATTTTGATAACTGTTTTACACATGTATATTTGCTGAGTGTACCTGTAGGAATACATTGACCCTAGAGATGCCCTTCAGTCTATTGCCAGACTATCTATCGATCAATCATTATTTGCCTAAATTTAGCAGTTCTAACTATAAACCATAGTGTTCTCATAATTATTTTTTTTATTCCATTATTTTTCTTAATATTAAAAGCTTTTCTATTTTTGTGATTTGTCACCTGTGTGCAGCTAAATACACACTACTAGTGTAATAGTCTGGTTGAATACAAAATAAATAACTTTTAACTCAAGACCATTTATCAAGAAAAGTGAGCAATAGAAAATGATCATTGTTTGTCTGCTTGTTTCCCTGTTTGTTTAATATATATTGATGATATTGGTACCCACGTAGGTCCTGAAACTTTTGTTTGGGAAAAGAAGACAGATGTTTGTGTGGACCCCAAGGCCATGGTTGTGTGTTCAGAAGAGAACACACAGCTGGGTTTATGCAGTGCTCAGTTACTGTCAGTCTGTGTGTGGCTGGAGAGGGCGAGCAGGATGGCGCTTGTCGTGGTAGCCAGGGTGAAATGCTGAGTTAGCTGGAGGAAGAGAGATGTTGCAATGTCCAGCGTAGAGTCTGTTGTTACAATCTGGGCTTTCAAAATCTGTAGATGCACTTGTATCAAACTGTATTGCTGCCCTGGAACTGTTTTTTAAGAATTTGATTCAGATTTTGCAGCGTAGCCAGCGATGTTTCCAAGAGGTGACGAGTTCTGGTGCTGGTAGTTACCTTCCTGTGAAAGGAATGCTGCTGCTACTGGATGCCTGGTCAAATATAGAGTAATTAATGACAGCGAACAGATGTTGTTGCCACCTGTAAGCTCTGGAACTTAGTCTTTGCCATTTGGGCATTTGTTATTTTGATGATTGAAGAATTATGATTTAAAAATAAATCACGATTTAAAAAAAAATTGATCCTCATATACAGTATGATTTAAAAAAACCCAAACAAGTCCAACCAAAATAGATTTCTTTCCACCCCCTCCCAACTTGACATTCCCTGGCTGAGATTCTAGGAAAAGCACTAATGAAAGAAGAAAAATATCTACAGGAAAATGACAACCATATTCAAAGTAGGGCTTTATAAAAACCCAGAAATTTAGTGTCTCTCGAAGTTTGATACCTCAGCTGATTGCTAGTGAATATTTGTGCTTAAAATGTTGTTGTGATTGTCACCATTGCTTTTTTTCCACAGAGGAATTGCAAATATATTAGGTGAAGTTGATGACTAGAAAGTGTTATTTTAGAAAAACATGCGATAACTACCATAATGCAGAGATATGAGACACAAGTTTACTGTATTTTGTGAGGAAGTGAAATGGAATTGAAAGTTCTGTATTTTGTTGTGCCGATTTCTGGCCACACTGATGTATTTAGATGTTCTCATTCAAAGTTTTGTGTATACTTTCTGTGTTAAGAAACCAGGAGTAAAGACAGGATTATAATTAAGTAGAGAGTAAATAGATTTAAACACATGAGTGCTTTTCTCTGTGTTCTTACTGAAATTAACTAAGTGTGGGAAATAAAGCAGGTGTCTGAAATTCTATGATAAAAGCTTTATTGAACCATGATTTCTTTGGCTCTTTTATGTTGATGCATAATGTAACAATCGATTGGAAATTGTTCAGTTTTTGGAAGATTTATTCTGCCAAGGTGAATTCATAGTAAATTTTATATAACAATTCGATATATTTTTATTTCACAGAACAAGAAATGTATTAAGCTTCTTTATAAAGTCTTTTTGCTAGTTAAGGACTTCAAAAATTGATCTGAATATGCAATGATAATGAATACGCTATTCCTGGTAAATTCCTGATAAAAAGGAGGAAAGATAAACAGGCAGCTGCAGCTGGACAGTTCTCTTCTGAAAGTGGCTACCAGTCATCTGGTAGTATTGTAACAAATAAAATTTATACTTCAGGTTATTTTCATTCTGGTTTTGTAGTTGCCAGGTACTCTCAATTTTCCTTGGAATCAGTGTATCTGAGAGTACTTGAAAGAAGTGAAAGAAACAGGAGACATTGTTTTTGCCCAGTAGTTGAAGAAAATTCGTTCCAAAAGATCCTAATCTGTGTCTTCTCAAAAAATCCACAGTGTTTTTCTTGAATAAACTGTAGTTTCTGTGCATGTAACAAAGCAGAAATTATTTCATGTACTGAATAATGTCTTAAAATTTGTCTATAACATCATTGTTTGTCTTTGATTATTGATATATTAACTAGACTTGTGTGTATGTGTCTAGTCTAAGAGCTTTTTGGCTGGCTGAAATAGGTATATACCTAGCAAAGCTATATTTGCTCTAAGTATTAAAAAGATAATAGAAAATAAGTACAAAAGAATATATTTTCTTTCTCAACTTTTATCCTGTTTTTTTTTCTCAATTCCAGAATAACAGTTTGTGTGTTAGTATATTGTTCTGTAACATGATGATTTGCATTCTTCTGTTTATTTTTTTTTTCAATAGAGCAGTGAAATTGTTTTTCTTGCATATTAAAAGAGTGTACTTTTACTTGCAGTGTGCTTTGAAAATGTCTGAAAATTCTAGTGACAGCGATTCATCTTGTGGCTGGACTGTCATCAATCATGAGGTACCCAGTTTCACATTAGTAAAGTTTTTTCAGGTTAAGGCTATCTATATGCAATTAAATATTATTTCAACTTAGTAATTCTTGTTTTGTGTGGATCTTGCATACCAACAGAGAATATAGAAGAGAAATTTATAAGTAAATCATAAAACTACTGTTTTAAAAAAATATACACTTTTACTATAGTTAATATAAATGTTGATATTTAAAAGAATTTCTGCAAAGGTTTGTCTTTGAAGAGCTGGTAGAATTTTAGTGGCATACATTCTGCTGTTCCATCCTGCCTGAAAACATTACCATTCTGTGTACCTGTTGTTGCTAATATATTTCTTCTCTTCCTTATAAATCTGTAGCCTCACCAAAACAAATAAAGTTGGGAATAATGGGCAGGAAAACAGTCTTGTGCAGAAGGGAATGATTCCATGATTTCCCCAAGTTTTTTCTTCCACTAAGGTATCTGATCCTAATTCCAGCAGCAGCTGTTCAGGAGCAGCCCTCTGTCCTTACACAGTTTTCCTTACAGAAAATCAGGAGAGGGACAAGCATATATTCCATGGCTATGGTGGGATAGGTGCCTGCATCTGATGATGGTTCCAAAGTTTGCACTGCATGGATGAAATCAATGCAGTCAGTGGAGCCTGGAGAGCAGGAGTCTTGTGTCAAGGTCAGCACTTAGGTTTGATCGAATGACTGCACGGGCTGTGGTGATTGTAACGGTGCCTTCAGCAGCCTGCTCAGGTGTAGACACACGAACAGAGATAACATGAGGGTTTTATCTTCTCTTTCCCACAGTGGACAAGATAGGCCTGAGTTGCTCAGAACCTCTGAGAGGCCCTACCTGGTAGAGTGGGTTTCCAGTATCCTTTCCTCCTTTAGTCCTGAGGATTTTTGTATCTCTTCAGACCTTGGCTGATGTGTGAGTGTAGGATTGGTGGATTGGTTTGCTTGTTCAGTTTGATTCTGAAGTATTTAGCATTGTTGTGTAAACTGAGGAAGCTATTGAGCCAGAATCCTCAGGACAGATGGGCTGACAGTTTTCCTGGAATGACACTCAGGTGTTACCTGCATCTATTTGTTGCCCACCCCAGAAAAAATTTCAAGGAACAGTACTTGAGATGTTTCCTTCAGTGGAGGAAAGCAGGAAAAAATGACTAAAGATCATGCATAGTGATCAGCTGTGCTTCACTGCACTCTCCCTTTTTTGCAGATTACAATGAAAATAGGTAACTCAGAACCAAGCTATTACAAACTTTTGATTGGACTCATGTTTTGACAGTTCCATGTCACAAGTGCAAGAGCTACAGTTCGGGGTTTACAAATACTGGGCCATGCTTTCATTGCTGTTGGCAACAAGGTGGCGTTTAAGACATGGTTAAAACTTCTTTTCCTTGTTTTGGGCTGGATGACAAGTTGGGAGTCTTGTCACCAAAAGGAACAGAAAACTCATGCACTCCATTCCTCAAGGCCAAGTGGGCTACAAGACTGCACAGGCTGCTGGACTCACCGAGTTCAGATAAAAGTGAAAGGATTTAGAAGTTGAGTTCAGCAGTTGAGTTATTCAGCTGTGAAGTGCAGACTTTATTTTCATTCTTGGGATAGTTATTTTACACTGTAACTGCAAGTGAATTATGCAGTCTAAATAAGTTAACATAACACAAGATTATAGGATGGCTGGGATTTGTCTAGTCACAGCAGAACAGATTTCTGTGACTCAGAGATTTTGTGTTCCCAGTTATTCATCCCTGATTCAGTGTAATAAAAATGGGGAACCACTGGTGTTTAAGAGCTGCCATGATTAGCATTCTTCTGGCAGGACAGCTTTGAATCTGAGCATGAAGAAAGTAGAATGGATGGCATGGCCAGGTACCCTTCACACAGCTGTTACCCATGGAGTGGGGACATGGGCTTCTGTATATGTCAGTGAATTGATTTGGATATTTAGGAAAGGAGTAGAACTATGAGTTAGACAAATTTGGAGTACTATAGTGTTGTTTTCTCACATATTGTTGTGACCTGTATTGATGACACAGTGGAATCTGTTTCTGGATTTGTTTTGCAGGGAGTTGAGAGGGGCAAGAAGTGGCCATTGTCCAGGCTGTGGCTGCAGGGAGCTGGCAGCTGTGTGTGCTGGACTGGGCGTATGCTTTGGGCAGAGCTGCAGGGCTGTGCATTGTTGGACTGCTCCTAAGAAAGGACTTGCTAATTTTGTGTAGGAGGGCAGTGAGGTGATAATATCTTTTCTTGACTTCTTGCTGTTGCTGAAATGGAAGAGTGAGGGAGGTCCAGCATCAGATGAAGTGAATCAGAGAATTTCTGCATTCACACCTGACTCTGTTTTTAAGAAAAGGATAGCCTACCATGTACTCAGCTAGCACATTTTCTTGGGTTTTTAGCTAAAATTGTAATCTGTTTTAAGCCATACTCCTGATGGTTTTTTTCTTATGGAGGCTGGACAAACTGAAATTTTGTTATTCTTTTTCTTCTTCACAATTTAAGAAAGGAAAGTAGTGGTTCTATCACAACAGAGAACAATTGTCACATAACAAATCTGTATACCTGTCTATAAAACCCAACCAAGCCAAAAACCCCAAATATCTTAGTATTTTCTTTCCTGAGATTTCACTCAGATGTTAGTAAATTACTTGTAAATGAGCGGTGAATTTTTGCAAAACATGTGAAATTAGACTTGTGATACTTATGTAGTCAAAAAGAAAAAAGATAGAAAGTGTTTAAAAAAGAAAAAGATACAAAATGTTTAAAAGCTTACCGAAGCAGTTCCTTTCTGAAGCCTTTTAAAAAGAAATAACTTTGTAGCATGATTATAGAATGTATCTTATGCAATGCTTTTTGAGGTCTCTAGTCTTCCTGAGGTACAGTCTCCTCTCAAAAACAAAAGCATACATATTTGCTTGAGTCCGACATGAGGCATCCAGGGAAACTGATCTGGAAGTCTGCTGCTACTGTAATTTCACACCTGCTGTTGCAAAAATAACTATCTCTGTTTACAAAAACAGCTCAAGTTATTTATGGATCAGAGTCACTTAGTATTTGTCAGTTATGTTTTTCATGTTTGTAGTTTGCTAATCGCCTTACTGATGTCTCATCAGTTCTTTTAAACAAAAATTGCAATAAAAAGATTAAATGTTTGAAATTGTCAAGCATATTGCTTGCCTTTAGTACCCTGCAGTCTCCTGGCATTGTTTATCTGCAGTTCCTGTTGTGCTCTGGTGTTGTTCCTGACTGGCAGCTGACAAATAACTAAGGCTCCTTTCTGGATTAAAGACAGAAATCCAATGTAGAGTTTGTATAAATATTTGTTTTTTAGATGTCAGACATGTACTATATAAGCAGCCTTTCAAATTTTCTGGCAGGAATTGAGATGGAGTAAAGTTATACATAGTTTTTCCTAGTAATAGTATTCATTAGAACTCATGTTGGTATGCTTGAAAGTTCCACTTTTGGGAGGGTGTGTGTATTTGCATACAATAGATGGACCTGGGAGCAAGAATTAGATCCCACATTCAAAACCTCATCTGTTTCTCTAAATTCCATTTAATGAACACGTCTAATAAAGAGAATAAAAATAGCTATTTAAAAGACTTGGTGTAGTTTTTAATTAATGCCTAAATTACTGTAATCTTTTTCCCCCTAGAATTATCCTCCTCTGACTTTTTTAAACCTTGGTCATGCATATTACACACTAACACTTGTTTCACTCTAGTTAATTACTTGATATTTCACTTGCTTTTCTTTGCTCAAAGTTGTCTTCAGTTTTAAAGGTTCTGTTTTTCTGTTTCTCTTTTTATTACTAATATTCTGTTTTCTTTGTAACCCTTTCTTCCTGCTTTACTATTGGAAACCCCAGTAACTGTAATGTCCATTTAAACTGTTCACCTTCAGGGTTCTGACATAGAGACAGTGACTTCAGAAAATGGAAGCACAAATGAGAACCCTGAGTTTGTTTCAGAAGAATATGTTTCTTTGCAAGAAGAGGAGCAAGCAATTGATTTGCAAGGTAAGATATTAAAAGAGGAGTAATTTCATGAAATAGGTAAGTATTTGTTGTAGCACTGGCACAAAATTAGTATTTTCAATATATTTTTATATACTTTGTCTACCTCTGTCAGAGTACTTGCTTCATTCACCAGGGTTATGGAAAATTCTCAATTATCAACTTCATAGAAGTATTTTTTTCCTGAAATATGTGAAATTAGTAGAATGTCTTTCATTTTGTCCATACTTTAGATGTGTTATAGAATAGTATGCACTGGTGTTGCTGGGAGGTACTTTATAGAAGTGTTATTGATGAAAGAAATATTCCCTAGTAGTGTCATAGAGCAAATACGAGTAATTTGAAAGGAACCATCAATGCTTGTACTCCTAAAACATAACGTTGTGACATTGTATTTTAATAGTATGGGCATGGGCATAATTTGTGGTTACTGGTTTTAATCCCATGTTTGTTTGCTTGTTTCTCTTCCTCTTTTTATTCCCATAGCTCAGTGCACCAATGATGAAGAGATTCCAGCAGTAGATAATCCTCTATCTGGCTTTGAGGAAACTCAGACAGTTCCAGAGGTAAATTACATTACAGGTTACATTATTCAGAAGCCTCTGTAAGCCCCATCTGTCAATGGCAAGAAATGTTTTGAGGGCATTAAAATAAAGACACAAAGTTTTCCTTTCCTACAGTTCTAACAATTCTTAGTTTCTTGTTTGTTTGTTTTAATTACTTCATATTTTATGTGTATGAATAATTTTCACGTTGTCCCTTTCCTTAGGGAAATAAAGAAAAACTTCCTGATGATGTATCTTGCATTGGAGCTGTTAGTGATGATTCTGACATTGTTACACTTGAAGCTCCAAAACCAGAAGAAACTCAGAGTCAGGAGGAAGCTCCAGCTGATGGTGAAGAACCTCAGAGTTCAGAGGATTTTAACATGGGTTCCTCCTCTAGCAGTCAATATGCATTTTCCCATGTAGAAACTGGTAAGAGCAATAAATTCCTAAGTATTTGTTGTCTCTAGAAAAACTCTGCTGCCCGTTATAACTCTACAATTCTCTCCAAATGTGTGTCTACAATCTTTTTATTTGAAAACAATCTCTCCTGTTAAGTGTTCACTATTTTTTTAAATAGAAAGATAATTTGTAGCTTATCTTGGAGAATTAAAATTACTTTTAGTTCATAGAATAATTGTAGGTTTTCTCTTGGCAATATTTTGGGCTTTATATACAGTTGGCATAATTGACTAGCAAGTGGGAGACAATTGATTTCTGGTGCCATGAGGACTAATAGCAGTATGACTCCAAAAACTTCATACCACCCCCATAGCTATGAAGTATCTATTTGTATATTTAAGATAGTCCCAGTACTTGGCAGAAATAAGCAATGCATCATATTCAGGAAGAAGCATATGAATATTTGTCCAAAGAAAAACAACAAACAAATCCCCAACAAATCCAAACAGAAAACTTCCTGTTTTGTTGCTGTTCTCTAGTTCTCTAGTCTTCCTCTAGAATCCTTTTTGACTGTTTGTTTGTAATCTTTTTTGCTCTGTTTATTCTATGACACCTTGGTATTGCTGATTTTTACCTTTCAAATTAAGTTTATTACACAAGCAGGATTTTACTTAAAATGCTATTTTATATTTAGAGGTAGGATACAGCGGCATTAAACGTTCATATATCTGTGTAGTATCCCTTGGAAACAGAAAGTGACAGCTTAGCATCTAATTATAACCAGTGAAGATTTGTCACAAAGCTGTCTCCTTCTTTAAGGCTTCTGGGGGATCTGACTTGAAAATTAAGTTAAGGTTTAGTTGACTTTGTTTTTTTCTTTAAGGATGAGTTCTAAAAGTGCCTTTTTTCCCCCCCTATGTTTTTGTACACAAAAGTCAGTTGGCTGGAGAAGCTGTGGAAGATTCCTGATTGTGTAAGGGAATGGGGAAATGAGGTGAAAGCGCATGTATCTCGCAGTCTTCCTTTCCAAGGTGGTGTGATTAAATTTGATCAGCTTGTGCAAAGCTGATTGCTTATGGCTTGCATGGAGTGTTCTTACAATTTTTAATAGCAATCTGAGTTGATCTTGTAGTAGTCATATTCTAGACAGATGCTGAAAGCCAATCCTCCCTGAAGAACTTGGCTAAGCCGTCAGTGTCTTATGTGCTTCTTTAAAAAGATGTTAACCTTGCATGTAGGTTTGGAACAGGCATCAGTAAGGTTTGTAATACATTTTAATGTGTGTGCTTGATTGTTTAAATGGGTGGTTCTTGTTGGGTTCCAAGCCTATGTGTGACTGGCAAAAAGAATTTCTTTCTTCTCACTTAAGCTGATTCCAGCATGGCCTTTAGTGCTGTGCATTCACTTGATCAAGTATTGCAGAAAATGTTGGGAGTACATTTGCAATTATTTTAAACGCCAAAGTTTTAGCAGTGACAAAAAGTGGCAACAGAAATCTTTGCCATCCCCTTCCTGTTGAGTTTTCTTTTGTGTTGGAAAAGGATGAGCCTCAGATTCTTCCTAATGTAGATAATAAATGTTCTACAAGGATTTTCTGCTACTTTGATTTACAAACCAATTCCTGTTTAGGCTGTCTTCATGCAAACAGAAATGTTTTAATATTGCTTCATGGGCGATGTTCAGCCTGCAGAAGTGCTCAAATGCTGCAGTGAACTGTATCTGAGCTGTGTCTGTGCAGAAATGTCACGGAAAATCATGTTCTTAACTGTCTTCATCTGGTTTTTAGTGTAGATCTGACACTTCAAAATCACAGTAGAAGCTAGAATTTTGGACTGCTATGGTGGTCACACTTTATTTCATTTGTAGTCCTTTCCATCCTGGTACTGTTAGAGTACAGCTTTGTACTGAATTCTTACCGCAGCTGTAAGGCAGTGTCATTCTTGCCTGAAAGTGTAATTGCTGTTGACAACTTGCCAGTAAGTGCTTATGAATGGCTCTAAGTGTCTTAGAGCATTTTTCTTTCTGATTGTCTTTTATACTCCTTTCCTATTCTTTGCTGTCCAGTGTATATCAAATAATTTTCCCATTTGGCTAGAAGCAGCTTGTTCTTTAACCACTTTTGTACTCCAGGTGTGTAAGCTTCTTTGGTTGTTGAAAATCACTAAAAAAAACCCACAGATGAGCAAGAATAACAGCTCTTACTAAGTTTGTGCTGTATATTTCTCTATAACATCTGACCTCTGCATCCTAGGAGTGCATTCTGAATGCTTGCCTTTGTTTTCCAGGATTGGGGAAGTATGCATCTGCTTAAATGACTGATTCTAAAATAGTGTCCTTCTCTACTAAGCTGTATGAATTCGCTTAAGTGCATGTCTAAGTCACTGTTTAAATGATTTGTCTTTATTGTGAAGTCTGCTTGGTTGCTCTGGTTTGAGTGATTGACTCAAATGAAGTTTTTTATTAAGGGAGGAAGTTGTCCTTCATAATCTGACGTGTTGCTTGTCCATGGAGTTAAATTAGACATGTTCCAGATACTAATTGATAATCTCTTCTGGGCTTGATGAAATCACTTCTATCAAGTTGTAATTTATTTTAAGTGAAGAATCTTAAGTGGTAATGCATTTTATAGATAATAGCTAGCGCTGCTTGGCATTCTTGTCTGTTCAGTGATGTGTGCATGGCTTTGCACACACTGATTTTTCAGTTGTAAACTGTGCAAGGACAGTCACTCCATATTTTTACATTTTGAGTAATGACATCTGATATGAGAATGAACAACCAGATTTCTAGGAGGGCATTAGCATTGTGTGATTGTGAGCAGCAGATTCAGTGTCCAAGCAGGAGCACTTTGTCATGTCTGGAGCCTTCAATGATCACATTGATCCTGTTCCAGACCTACCTAATGTGAATTAGGTACAGATTGTAGATACTTGAAAGCTACTTTCCCACCCTATTACTGCTTCCCTTGATATTTACCTTGCACTTGAAAATTGCACTTTTAAAGGAGAGAGATTAAATAATAATTATTTATATAGTAGATTATAAAAATTATTTACGGTATATGCAGCAAGGATTTGTACAAATGGGAACAAGCAATCACAGCTCTGTTGTTTCTTTCCTGGTTAGAATATGTGGTTTTTGGGCCATTGGAACATGAACATACAAATGGTATAATAAATACCATTTTGCAAAAATTCTATAAAAGGTGGTTTTTTAAGGTTAGAATTTGGTCTTCTCTCAAATCTTGTCCAATTCAATTTACCAAAACTTCAGTCAGGTAATAGAAGAGTGTTGGGAAAGGACGAACAGAAAAGCACTTGAGTGGTTTTTTTCTTGTGCAGTAGTGGTTGAAAATGGATGTTTTGAAAGGTGGGCAAAGATGTTACTAGATAGTATATGGTAGATATTTAAAGTAAACAAAATTGCATATTTAAATAAATTTGTGTCTCGATTTTGAATATTTCTAATAGCTACATTAAAGGAACTTCAATGGAATTTTGTCTGCAATTGCATGTAGGTCACAGAATGAGGTTCTTTGAGAGTATATAACTAAACCATGTCTGTCTTCTAGGAGGCCTTCTTTTAGCAAGCCTTTATGTTGCTCTATCTTATTAAATATTTCAGTTTTAATAGCTACAAGAGAAGGAAAACTGAATTTTTAATCTTTCTACTTCACAAGAATTTGCAGAGGCAGCACATGTAAATGCTTTAAGAGGCAGGATTGAGTGAAACACTTTGTAATGAGTGAATGATAAGATATGGGGAAGTGCTGTACAGCTTTTTGGTGGTGATTTCTTGATTCTCTAGCATTTAGTTTTAAAAAATTAGTTTTTAACTTTGGAGATCATGCATTCCTTGCATAATTTCCAGCATAAACGATGTAATTAGAATTTTAATTTTGTTTTATTAATGTTCTCAAAGATAAATGCCAAATCTATTTTTCATCGATATTACGGATTTCGAAACCCGGTTTGCTCTTTAACGCAGTAATTAATGCATTTTAACCACTGCTGTATGTTGCTTTTCAGTTTTCCCATCTCAGGCCAGCCCAGCTGAGTCCAGCAGCGATGAGACCAGCAGCCAGGGCAGCCCGGCGGTGCGCAAGCGGCGCCCCAGGAAGCGGGGGGTGTCGGGCTCCGAGCCCGAGGCGGGAGCGGAGCCGGAGGCGCCCAGGGAGGAGCAGCCCAGGCGGCAGTTCAGCAGCGGCCTCAACAGGTGCATCGTGCTGGCGCTGGTGATCGCCATCAGCATGGGCTTCGGACACTTCTACGGTGAGTACTGCAAAGCACAGCGCGCAGAGCCGACCCTTGCAGAGCAACTGCTGCTTCATTGGGACTCCGAGAGCTTTTCTTGTTCTCTGCTACCAATCTAAACCTAAAAATGAGAGAAAGCCACTGCTGCTGGACTGGTAGTACAGGGAGGTCCTTCAGCAGTGCAACTGTGTTCAATACACACTACTTCATGTAGTAATGTGGTAAATAGTAATACTTCCTGAGTGCTCTAGCTATATATGAAAATCTGTCGTTATAAAAAGCCATGTGATTCAGTTGGAGATGGGGAATATCATTCTCGTTGGATTTGGTGTTGACTAATTGTTAGGGATTTAAATGTTGGCACTTATTTTGAGATTTATATTAATTTTCACTTGATCCCAATGTTTTTATTCTTAGGTAAACCTGAAGGTAAGAGCCATGAGTGATGTACTGTGGATGCTGTGCTTGCATTCAGATTTACTTTTTAAATTGTATGTGTATGTGTACACACACATCCACTTTTGTATGCATACTTACATTATCAAAATAAAATAATGAATTGAGTCTCAAGAATTGCTAATGTATGTGGGATTATAGGAATGACTAATCCAGTCATGGAAACACTTTTTATGTAGCAGCTACAGCAGACAGTAGCAATTGGTGTGAAAACTGCTTGGTGAACGTTGGCATGCTTGAGGCAGAGAGGGGTCAGTGACTGGACTGTGGTAGTGCCTGTGGTGGGAACTTGAGATTTCAGTTATTAATCACTTCATTCTGTTTACACTGGTGTTAATGATAAATACTATCCTTCTAAAGAACTTGGAGATCTATAATGAAAAACACACTTTGAATGTGGACTCAGGGTTGTACCTTTATGCAGGAATTCACTTGTTCATTCATTGAATCTGTATTTCTAAATAAAAACGGTCATCACTGGTTACAGTGATGGCAACATTTTCAGCAGAAAGAAGGCAGCTCTGTGTGGCTTTAGTTCTTGCTTCTTCAAGTGAAAGTTCTTCATGTTTTTGTGATAACTTATCTTTCTACCTGTAGAAAGAAAATCAAATCCTGCTTTCCATTTTCCTGTTTTTGGTGGGTTTTTTTTTTAAACACAAACTTGCAGAGAGAAGTCCATCTCCCTGAGGACTACTTTGTATTTTTGTGATTCACCTTGCAATGAATGTTTCCCACAGCAATCTTCTAATCTTAGGCTAATTGTCATGTAAGAGGATTGGAAAGGGTCATTTTTTATAAAATTACTTTCCTTCTTTCGGTCAATATCAGGATAGTGTTTTCTTTTTAGCTAGAGCTCCAGGACCCCCTTAAGATTTTTAGAGATGTAGAGAGCAACTAGGATTACATATTAATCAATAACTGTATCCTAATCAGTATTAAACTGAGTTAACTGGCTTTATGATGCTCTAGGAAGGAGAACTGAAAGAGGGCAAACTTTTTAGGTAACAGGTAAAGCTTAAATTAGGGAGAAAGTCCATGCCAGAAAAATGTCTCCTTATGGACATTCTGATATTTAATTTTTTCTTTAACCAGAAACTGCAAGGGGGACTATAGCTATAAAGCTGGGGGTTGGATTGATTACTTAAAGAATCTGAAGGATATGGCAACTTAGAGTACCAGCTGGAAACAGAAACCAGTTACTGAGGAATGGCACCTCAATATGTTCATTTTCAGTGTTGCTAAATGTCATTTTTGCTTACTGTACCTAAATTATGATTTTTGATAAGGAGAGAAAGAGAGCTTTTTCTGTAATCCAGATATTTTTCTGTATTTATCTTTTTTATTATTTCTGTATTTATCTTTTGATATTTTTCTGTAATCCAAGTTCTATCTAACATGAACCTTTTACACTAAATGATGATTTTTCAGATCAGGCTTTAGATTATTAGAATCTATGGACTTCCTCAAAAGTATCTATAAAAGATAAATATTAAAGCCGCATTTACTGTCAGTATACTTAAATTCATTTATGAAAGGATTTATGCTTTCAGTAATTATTTCCTGGGACTCTGCAGACTTAAAATCATTGCTGTAAAATTGCCTTCCCTTAGCTGAATTGAACTATTGAAGTTCAACTTGGTTTAATAGAAGTATTTTTTTAAGGTCACACTTGACAATAGGTAAAAATTAAGAGAGCACAAAACATTCATCAGTTTAAGTGTATTTCTAATATTTATTCTGTTTAACAATACATCTCCCCCTGCCTTTAAATACAGAAATAGAACGCTGAATGTGCTGCATTGATTTGGAAAGAAGTACCTAAAAATTGCTGTTCCCTTCTTCTCTAGAGTCAATTCAAGAGACTCTTCAAAGCAAACATATAAAACCAAATCAGTATTAGGGTTTAGAGAACATGTGTATAGGTAAGGAAGTACCAGTCAAGAAGTTGTTCTTGACAAAAAAAATTGGTGGCTGGTACAGTGAAGATACTTTTCTGAAAACCAGGTGTCTCAGCTTTGTCTGACAATTGAAAACCAGGATATTTGCTTACTCTGCAGCCTTTGCTCAGGGATAAGAAGGCCAAGACAGGGCCTGCAATACTTGCTGCTTTGTGAGCAGTATGTAATAATCGTATTTCTTAATGAAAATTTAAATAGTGTGCTAATACCCTCTTATTCATGTAACTTCAGTTAACAGCCAGGGTTGTAGTTCTGAAGTGGATAATGCATGGACCAATAGTCTTCCTTTTATCCTGATTGACTTGCATGTTACTAAAAAATTTACTAAGAAGTCACACATATTCTTTCTTGCATAACCTTTGTTGGTTTGGATCTAACTTATTTCTATGTAGTGTTCCAAAATTCCTTTATTTATTATTAATGAAAAAAACAGTGTAGAAGCAAATTTTTGGGTCTGAGAAATTGTTTATCATTGGAAGAAATTATTTTGCTACAGCTAAACAGTTACTGGTAAGGACTGGGCAGAAATGACAAGGTAAGAATGCACTTGAATTTGCAGAGAGAATGAAGATGGTGTTTGGGTTCCTCTGTTCCTCTACTGCTTACTCTGAGTCAGTCTATCAAAAGAAAGTTTTTTATCTCTGTAGGTACAGTGCAGGTCCAGAAACGGCAGCAGCTGGTGACAAAGACACGTGAATTAAAAGATATGAAAGATGACCTTTACCAGTGCCAACAAGAGCAAGGAGATCAAGTGCACCACAAAGTGGGGGTAAGTGTGAGCTTAGCTGGAAGTCATTGCACAGTTCTGTCATTAAGTGTGTATTTCACACAAAGTGAAATTATTTTCTCACACAAATCCAGTCAATTTTTGTCTTTAGTAAGTTCTTTCAGAGAACTTTTCCCTGAATTCTTGACAAAGATTTAAGTTGATTGAATTTACTCTCGGAATGCATTTAAACATCCTGGGTTTCATGTCTGTAGTCCAGTTATCTGGACACAGAGATTGCTTCCCTGTGATATAATGCCAGGTTGTCATTAATCAAGACAGCTGAAGTAGAAAATGCTTGTAAAAACACGTTGAACCAACAGATTTTGTGAATTTCCTTTGTAAATTATCAATGGTTATTAATTTTTAAAATACTTAGCCTGTTCTTCTGTTTTTTTTCTGTTACATCATCCCGAGAGAAGATTAGGGAGTGCTTTGTCTATATGTGTCTTTTTTTTTAAAGTTTGCTTTTATGTGGCTGTTAGCAGCATTTGTACATATTCAGTATGTTCTAGAGCTTGTCAATGATGCCAACAGACTGGGGAGCTCCTTTTGTGTTAGTATATAGTTACATGAACAGGTATTTTCAGCAGCAAATTTGGTTAAAAATCAGTTCCTGAATTTCTGCCCCAACTGCTAAATGCATTTGCTTCTGCTAATTTATTCTTGTAATCTGTAAATCCAGTTTGCTGAACATAAATCAACAGCAAACATGCACATTTTGATTTCCTTTTAAGATGTTACAGTTCATGTGTCCTTTAGCCCGTTAAACCAATACAAGTAAGGGGTGATGACCTCTGGCTGGAAGGGGGAGCTTCTCACATGGTCTTTGTTGCCAAGAAAGTGTGTGATAAACAAACTGAACTGACATAAACAAACCAGCTCTATTTTTGCATCTTGCTGCGTTTCACTGCATCCAAAGTGACAAGTAAGCTCTGTTTGGGCTACCTTGGTTTTTCATCTTTCTAGCTAAAATCGTAACAATTCTCATTGTAGTATTTTTGCTTGTTTTCTTTTAAGTCACTCAAGGGAGATCATGCCACGTGTTTGACCTTTACTGATGTGGAGAAGAAATCCTTTGATTCTCAAAAAAAAAGTCTTGCTGCAGAAAATCAGCACTTAAGAGAATCTCTGGAGAAGGAAGAAAAAGCTTTGGCCTCACTTCAGGAAGAATTAAGGAAGCTAAGACAACAAATTAGAAACTTAGAAGATAAAGGTAGCAGCACTGAATCTATTGTAATAGAAAATCAGAAACTAAGGGAGCATTTGGAAGAGGAAAAGCAGAGGAACAGCAATTTTCTCAGGCAAAAGGAAACACTCTTTGCAGAGGCTCAGATGTTAAGGCGAGAACTGGACAAAGAACGTCACGTTACAGAAGCTCTGAAGAAAGAACTAGAACAGTTAAGTTCTCGTCAAACACCTGACAGTGCTAATGACGATGAGGAGACATTAAGAGAAAATCAAGAAATAGAAACTCTGCGAGGAAGACTGGTAGAACTAGAAAAAAAGCTGAACTTCGAGCAACAACGCTCTGACTTATGGGAGAAGCTGTATGTTGAAGCAAAAGACCAAACTGAAAAACAAGAAATGTATGAAAATGAACAAAAGAGAGGGGCTAAAGGGCAAAGTAAGAGCAGAAAGAAATCAAAGGAGACATTTTTTGGTTCAGTTAAAGAAACTTTTGATGCTATGAAAAATTCCACTAAAGAGTTTGTAAGACACCATAAAGAAAAGATTAAGCAGGCTAAAGAAGCAGTGAAAGAAAACTTGAAAAAATTCTCTGATTCTGTGAAGTCTACATTCAGACATTTCAAAGATACCACAAAAACCATCTTTGATGAAAAGGAGAAGTCATCAAGTGATAAAAGATACGAGGCAAACAAGAAAGCTCGAACTTTTTACCGAGACCATAACTCCTATGAGAATCTGAAGCACATGCATTACAGGGGACCTCACATGCCAAAAGAATCCAGAAATGGAAGAAAACATCATTTTACAACATTTGAAAAAGATTCAGATTCCCAGAAATGTCTCAATGATCATTTGTGTAATAGAAAACACCAGTTTGCCCTAAAGGGCTGCTCTGGTATTTTTGAATGTGCTCATCAAGAATTCATTAGTCTCTTTAACAGAGTTTCAGATCCCATCAGGGTGGATGAATTTAATCGGCTAATGAGAAAGTATTTGCAACAAGTTGTACATAACTTTCATCACTGGAGAGAACTAGAAAACTTCATCAATAAGTTTTTTCATAATGGATTATTTATACATGACCAGATGCTGTTCACTGATTTTGTTAATGATGTCAAGGATTACCTGGAAGATATGAAGGAATACCAAAGTAATAATGAAAAGGTTTTTGAGGATTTGGACAAATACGTCTACAGATACTACTTCCATTATGATAATTCACCCCAGTATGGACCCAGGTTTGTTTCTGTTTCCTGAACTTGATAAGACAAAGAAGTAGATTTTGTAAAGACAACTAATGGCCTTGTGTAATGGATGGTCTTTGAGCAGGTGTGTGTATGTGTGTGTGTATACATATACATACACACACACACACACACACACACATGCTGGACTTTCTGAAGGAGCTGGTGGAAATATTAGATTGTGTTATATAAAGTGGATCCGCAGCACCTTTTGTATACATTTTTTTGTGTGTACATAGCACAATCTGATGTTTCTGCTGGGTTCTTTAGGAAACTGTAACTGCCAGTAGGACTTCTTTAGACTGAACAGTTCTGATTGCCTGTCTGATGGACTGAGTAACTGTCTTGGAGCATTAACTTCCTTGTTGTCCTTTGCTGAATGAGGTTTTTGAGTATATTTGAGGTTTCTCTGAGTCCTGTTCTGGCAGATGCATTTCACGGCTCTCTTGCGGATTGGTGTAATGGTGACAGTCTGTGTGCCCAGAGCAGAGCCCCTCACACAGCAGGATTTCGTTCAGATCCTGAGCCTGACTAAATTTTGGTCAGACTTGCTCACAATGGCCCTTGGTGTGAATTGTTTCCTACGTTCCTTTCTTGGATCTAAAGGTGTTCTCAGGGCTTTACAGATTTACACTTGTATTGTTTATCATTTCATGCATTTTACTGCAGCTGGAAGTCTGAATTGTTAAAAGCTGAACCATGAGGGTTGATAGGCCTATTATCAGCTACCAAGTAGCCTTTCTAATGTGGTTTTGGCAAGCACATAAGGTTTCTAATTTTATTTATAGTCCAAGTATATCCCTAATTTATTATTAAATGAACTTTATTTTAAAATTAAATACTTGATTTGTGAGAATTTTAGTTTGCAGAAAAACAATTTCAAATTTTTTTACTGATAGTATTATACAGAAGTTTCTGATACCAGCTACATTTTTATTTTTAGAAAGCATTTCTTTTATATATACCCATCTTATTGATGATTTATTGGTGATTTAAACAAACGCCTCCCCCATTTTGCTTACAAGCTCAAGGACTACTTAATACTAATTTTGTTTTCAATGAACCTCAGCATGTTAAAAGCTGTACTTGAAAATGTAATTGTATTTCAAATGCTTTTAGTGGTAATAAGCCTTTGTTTACTCCTTGCAGTCGACCTAAAAGACCTTTTACACAAACTGAAAATTCCAGACATGAAAAACAAGCTCAGAAGTACCAACACCGTAATAAAAGAGAAGGTAAATGGCATAAACATGGTCGCACTAATGGAAGACACATGGCAAATCTTGAAATAGAATTGGGGCAACTACCCTTTGATCCAAAATACTGAGTAATTTATTGTAAAAATTAAGATTAAAATTCACATACTCTCTGGAAACTAATTGTTTTTCAACAAAGCAGCAAGATGCAAGTTTTTTTCTGAATAATTTGATTTTTACACGTTTTTGTTAACAGGCAGAAGTCAGGCTTTCTAATTTGCATATTCTGTACCGTTGCTTTAACTGTTCTTTGGAAGTTAAGATAGTTTGGGTGCCAGCAGTATTGTTGCAGAAACTAGGCATGCAATGACCTGTGTATGAAAAATATGCTTAATTGCATTCCATTAGTGTAGTTAAAGCTTGAGCCATGCATAATGTACCAACTACTAACTCCAATGTTTGATATACTAACTTCATCTCATCCCTCAACAATTAGGTCTACATTGTGGTAATGTATCTGTTAGTGTTTTGTAACCTTATATTTGCTTCCTGTCTTTGGGGGGTTCAAGAGCCTGTTGAATTGTGAAGAATTTGCTGTGCTGCATTCTAATCAGCGTGCTGATTTAAACACTTGAAATGTCTTGCCTATCTGCATATTGTAGAAGAAAAATAAAAGAGACATTGTGGGTAAAAGTCTTTATTTATAACACAAACTTAGCATAGCTGTACAGTTCTATAAAAATGGTCCGGTCTTGTCTGTATTTTATTGCTTAAGTATTCATATGGTAACTTTGGTCTTCCCACTGTTTTCTAGTGTTGTAAGGTGGGTCAGCAACCCCACCCTGCCCTACAGCTACTGAAGTTGCCTCCAGGGGGAGGTTTATGTGTTTCCAGGCAGCCAGTGGCTGCCTAATGAGATTCCCATTTGACTTCCCCACTTTGAGACTCACTACTCTCTCCTTTCTGCAGTACGAGGTCTTCTAAGCAGAGCTACTGCTATGCAAAACTGATCTCCTTAGGGCTGAGGGCTAGACACTGATCTTCAGAGATGGTTCATTTCAGTTTTTCTCCTGTAGATGTAGATGTGGCTTCCAACTCGTCCTTGAGGTACATGAGTATGAAAGACAGTGGCTGTTTTCTCATAGCCTCTTAATGCTAGAAATGGTGATATTTCCTGTAAATGAACATACATTAATTTCCACAGTAAGAAAATACAGCTGGAAGCATAAGAATAGTGTTCCAATACTCCTGAAAACCATCAATTCAACTGTCCCTGGGAAGCTTTATCCTTTATTTTAGGAAAGCCTGCTAGAAAACGAAGTACCTATCCTGTTTGATCCTGTCCGGAGTGGATATTCACCAGCCACCGTTGTTTGAGTGCATGGACTTCATTAAAGATTTGAGGGGTTAAAAGGTACTGTGCCTGCAGGTGGTTTTGCTTTTCATTGTTGCTTACTTAAAAGTGCAATTTCTGGGAACAGATGGCACATTTGTTTTAATATGGATTGAGAAGAATTCCGTAAAACACTACGTTGTGGCATGTAGAATTTGCACAGAGGAGAGGGCATATGTGAACATTAAATATATATCACTGGAATGATATCAATGCTCTTATTATGGACTAGAGGGTTCAATTTTAATATAAAAAACTTGTGGACAACAATTTTCAAAAATTTTAACTATAACTCTTCCCTAATTTATTTTGTAACTTATGCTCAGAAGTAGCTTGTTTCATCTTGCAGTTACCATACCTGTTCTAGCACATTGAAGAGGATCAAGTGGCTGGGTAATAACATGTCATTGTAAAACTCCTTATTCAGCCAGCCAAGTGGGTTAGAGTAAAACACATCTGCTTCATCCACGTAGCTCTCATTGCCAGTTAGGTTTGGGGGACATTGAAGGAATCTCATTTTCAGAGGACAGTGAACATGACTAGGGAGCAAAACACACATTTCATGATAAACTGACGAGTATTAAAGATTTGAAATGACTCATCACTTTAAAAGATACCTCAGTCAAAACCAAAATCAATTAAATTTTTTCCCTCAGAGCAGTATTTTCTTTCCTTCAGTACTTCATATGAAAGTGAAGTAGAACAAGCAGATTCAGCTCCAAACTGCTGAGACTGTGTCGTTAGCAGTTAACAGAAAATACATTTGTCTTAATAAAAATATCATCTGCACAATATCAGTTTCTTAAAAAGGTACTTTTCTATATCAGCTTCACTATTTATATCTGCTTTAACATTTTGTTTACTTGCCAGGATCTACTGCAAACCTTTTGCAGTGACATCAGTCAGTCCATGTTGTAATTGCATTTCTTTACTGCCTAGCAGCAGAAGTAAAGGTAAAATGAATGCATTTTCATCGAAACCATTAGTGTTTAGTTTTGCTACAAGTGTTACTATAATGAAGCAGTGTGACATACTTGGTGAAGTCATTAGACTTACTGCATATCCTCATACAAAGCTATTTTACAAAAGTGAATAAAGCTTAGATGCCCAATTTTATTCTGTGGTATAAGCATTTGGCTTATATCCCCTATTCACTCTGTATTAACTGTATGAAAAATCAAAATTTTTCCTGTGTACATTTATCTATCTCAATTTATTAAGCCTTGAAAAAAAGAAATCTTGATTTCTGATGAAGCATTTGGATTTTAATGTAGTGCACTGTTAACTCTTAATACCTGTAAAATGGAGTAGAGTGGCACGGCATCAGCATGAAGACAAAAGCTTGGGACTGCTGAGAGGTACTGCAGAGCTGCTGGATGTGACTCATGACATCCAGAGTGCCTCGCTGGTGAACCAAGCCTGTGTACAGCGCTGGCAGTAAATTGGATAAGAGCAGGAAACTTGCTGCAGATTTCCTCCATGCTTTCAGGTGTTTCAAAGAATATCCTATGAAACATTTGAGTAAGTTTGGGAGATAAACAATTCCCACATTTTGGAAGTACCCTAATACAGCGGCAGATCATTACTCAGTCAATAATAGTACTTTGCTTTGAGATACTTTACTACAATGTTCTTTGAGTCTTTACTCTTCGAATGGAAATTCAAAGGTTACACTTTACCCTTTTAATTCTTGGATTTAACAGGGTAAATCTTTAGCCCACACTTGTCTCCTGAAGTACAGAAATACATTTTCAAAACCAGTGCTTTGTCTCTTTAAATTTAATTTCTTATAGTGAAAAATAGTCCATTCAGTAGTTTGGATGAATGATCTATGGCAACTTACTGATGTGTTCTGATTCATGCAAATCCAAGTAGAGCCAGAATAAATGGTAACTACACGTGCATGGCTGTGGTATTCTTTTTCTCCAAAATGCTGAAAACTAGAGCATTCCTTTACTGTTAAATTTTGAGCTGCTGGCCTTGGAAGAGCATACTCCTCCATTTTTTTTCTCCAATCACTGCCCCTTTCCCCCATTGTTTTGGAAGGAGCTTATAAAGGGAAAAGGCATTTCTCCTGGTGGGAGGTGGTTGCAGAAGCCCCTTTCTCACAACCCCAGCTTAGATGAAGATGGCACAGACAATGAACATGGCACAGACAACAGCTTCATGTTGCAGCCAGTCTGAAAACCCTTTTCACGTCATGTGCTTGTCAGTATCATGAGAAAAAGATTTTTATCTAGCTTTGTGGTACCTGTACTGAATCACAGAAAACAAGGCATGTTCCAGAAATCAGTAACAAGCAAATTAAATTAGTCTTCAGTTGGTCAGTTCTGCCAAATTGTATCTTGGATGAACTCCACAAATTAGTTTGTGGTTTAAACACAATTAGTAACATTCTATTATGGGCATTTTTTTACTGCTTTTGTGAAGCAGTCTTGGCTTATGTTTGTGTGCTTGGAAATTACTTTGAAATTCATGTGGGATTTTTTTCTGCTTTTATTTTATAATGTTTTGAGCAATTAAGACCTCTTTGGAGTTATCAGAAGTAACTTCTGTAGTGTTTTTTCTTTTAAGTATCCAAATGGATGATAATGAATTGATAAATTGTATAGATGACCTCATTCCCTTACAGACATGAAAATTGAGGGATATTCAGTATTTTTTGTTGTTTGGAATTTTTCTGTATGTAAGGTAGAACGGGTTCATCCTGCTGCTACTGAACTAAGCCAAGACTTATTACATATTTGATTTTAGCAGAGCGCAAAATTACTGAAATAAGATTTACTTTTGTTTAGACTAGCAAAATAGGTTAAAGAAAATTACAGCGTTCAGTGATTCATCAGTTTTGAACTTGTATTTAAACTGAAGCTATACAGCTTCACGTTCCAGAAGTTTTAATCTTCCTTTGTAACATCTGAATCTAGAAAAGGGTAGTTTCATTCTTTTCTTGCATAATAATAATAAAGTACTGTGTGGAAGAATGCTATGAAGGAGCCAAGGAACAAGATTAATTCTAAGCGTGGCAGTGCTGAAAAGTCAGGAGTCACTGACACAATTGTCATATTTTTGCAGGAATGCTTTTGTCCATGCAAAGGATTCTGCAGCTGTGCTATGGTCATTTGCTCTTCTTCATCTTTTTTTCTTTCTCTTTTTAACTAGCTGTAAGAAAAGGCTTGGGTAATTCTAAGAATACTTTGTCAAATACCTACATTGACCATTAACAGTCTCTCTCTGGGTAAAAATTATATCCAGAGTTAAGGTTGCAAGACATTTGAAACCAAGGCTTACCACAAAAAATCATGCAGAATGGTAGTACTGGGTAGATGAACCTGAATTCCTTATGGCTCAGTGTGCTGTAATAGAAAACATAAAACTACATCAAGGAAGTTAAATGCTTCAGTTCTGTTGACAAAATGTGTTTTAGAGCACAGAGGACTGGAAGAGCTTTTGATATTGAAGCAGTTTAGAATAAAAACCCAAACTGTCACTTTTTAAGAACGTAATAAGTACATTCAAACTAAGATTACTTGGTCAGTTTAAACCAAGCACTGGCAAAATTCCTGGCTACTATAATTAAGTGATCTGATTCTTTGACTGCCAGATGTAATTTAACCAGTTCTTCACTTATCTGTTTTCTGTAATAAGACAATAAAAAGTGTGGATGAAAAGCTAAGATTCAAGTCCCCATTTGTATCTAGAAAATTAACAGTCACCCCTGCTAATATGACATTACAAAATTTCCCATGCCAACTTTTGGGGCTTTTTTGGGGATTACTGCCACACTCATGTCTTGGGAATGAAAAGGGTTCTTACAAGACTAAGGGGGGTTAAAAAAGTTCTAAAGCCAATAGAGCTATTTCCAGTTTTGAGTTGGAGTGTAATAAGAAATGGCATTTCTGCTCTTGCTACTGTTTTGCTACAGTCTATTACTACTGTAGTATAATAGTATTTATTACTTAATATTTTTTCTTGTCTGGAAGTGTCTCTTCTGTTTAATCTACAGTTAATTCTGATGCTTTAGGAAAAAAATACCTTTTCTTATACTTCTGAGCTTAAAATGAGAAATGCAGCCTTATGATAGTTAAAAGCTGTGTGTAAACTTGTGAATGGAGCAAGTTTTAGAGGTCTAGGAACCTCTCACCTTACTGAGGATGTATTAAAGAACCAAATGAAAAGGTGTTTTCATTAACAGGCATCTAGTGAACACAGTTTTCCTACTAGTTCTATTTTTGTTTAAACGCCTGCTGGGTCATTGAGTGTTGCTTTTTTTTTCCTCCTTTCATTTTCCATTGCATTTAATGATGAATTATTATATTCTTTAAAGGTCTAATCAATTCTAAAGACACATATTTGGTGACAATACAAGAAGCAGTATTACACAAAATTCTAGAAACAGTTTTATAACTGACTGCATTTCTTGGAGTGTTTCAATAGTTTCAAGTTTTCTATCACTTAATCTGATAACAAAACACTGTTTTGTTCTGGAGAGGACATGAGCTTTGCAAAGAACACAACCAGTGAGAGGCAGCAGTTCCACTTAGGAGGAATTACCTGTACACCAGCACTGTCCAGACCACTGCCAGCAGAAAGATGCGGTACCGCCTTGGTGCCAGCACACAGCCATGGATAAAGAAAGGCAGATGGGGACCCAAGATGACCGGGAGTCCCTGAGTGAAGTACCAATGCCAAGGATGAGAGCCATAAAATGTTCCCAAGTTCTGTAGCACGTTGAATTTCAAGAAGTTCAGCTGAACCAGTACCCACTGGGAGATGGAGGGAAGTTAAACACAAATCCAAAGTCAAAACCTACATTGAATTACACAGTCATCACTGGCCTTAAATGGTATGTTTTTACTCCTGTCTCAGGGGTTTTTTTGTATTAAGACTCATCAGGGACTTCCTATATTTAGCAGTTAAACACAGAAGCGTGTAAGTTTGTAGTTCGTTCGTAACTATTGAGAACTGAGCATACTGATTTTATATAGCAGTCCATCATTTGAAAGAACTGAGAAGTCAGTGTTCAAGGGTTTGGGGCTTAGGCTATATTTAGAGATCATAGGCCAGACACTCACAGAAAGAAGAGAACTAAGAGAAGTCTGAAACATTCATCAATGCTAAAATACTAAACCCCATCCTTCTTATAAGTCAAGTTTAAAACAGCTTACCTCACCAAAAAACACACGGTCAATTATTAAAGAGGTTCCTACTGTGACCAATCTGCAAAAATGGAAAGTTCGTTGCACTCATGTTGCCTGAATTGCCTTTGTGTCTTCTCCAGATCGCTGTCAAAACTCTTGATTCCTAGTATTTTTGAGATTATCTGTACTCATGGCCATTTTACAGTGGCTACTTGCCACTGGTATCACCTGGTATCCTTGGCACAATCCCAGATTAAGATGGAATGCTGCTCATGTCTCACTACCATGAAATCTTTCCTGGTGCTTTTTTGCAGTATATACAACAGTTTAAAGGAAACATGCCCCTTCCTTAAACTTTTGCAAAAGGACTCTATTCTCTTTTTTATTTACATGATATCAGATTTTTTTGGCTTGTCTACTTGCCTTTGCAGTAGTAAAACCAATCTTAAGATGTAGCTGTGCACAGTCCCAGTTTAAATTCAGGAAGAACTTACCCAACTGGAATGCAGTTGTGTAGGATAAGGTCTGCTTTCCTCTCTTCTTGCAAAAAATGACTGAAGATCAAAGGCATCCACGGGATAGCAGCAGTGGGACGAATAACAATTGCAAGTGCTACCAAAGCTAAATATTTACAACTAGAAGGAAGAAACATAAAAAACCCAGAAGCTTATCAAAAGGTCTGGTCAGTTCTTTTGCAGACAGTGTCATTTCAACAACTGTCATGTCTCTGACCAAAAGTCTTTCACACTGCAGGTAACTTTGATTCTCTCAGTGCAGATACTTTGTTTGGCTTGGAAGGCTGCAACTCTGGAATTGCTTTGTTAGCAACGGAGTTGCCAACTAGAGGCAAATACTTGCTTTATAATAACGAGCAGTAAAGAAAATTGTGACCACAAATTGACCTATATCTGACTCCAAAAAAGCTTTTGTTATCTTTTCCCAAGTTGGGACTGGAACATATTCCAGTTCTTTAAATTTTAAAATAAAGCTTCCCATAAAGTCACACTTAGCATAAGGAAATGGAGGAATAGTTAATTTTACATACCCGCTATAACATATCCTTAAAAAAATATTTAGAGAAAATACAAGAGTGTTCCCTCCATGAGAGAGAATTCTTGCTGCATGAATCAGGGGGCTTTAGTTGCCTTAGATGTTAAGAAAAAAGTTAGCATTTTAAACAGTATCAGTAGATTGGTGTCATCCCAAACCAAAAATTACCAGTATTGTTAGGAAAAAGTTTCTCACCTGTTCCCCATCTTGGAACCTTTTATCGGATAGTAGGAAAGAGCAAAAATGGTAAGAATAGTCTCCATGGTGTTTGTTAGAGTTCTGGTACAGGAATACCAGGTAAACCAGGAACAGAGTTGGCAGAAGAACTGAAAATAATTATGAACAACACATTAAACCAAGTTCATCTATAGGAAGGTGGTAATTCTTCAAGGTGTGACTTATCATATTGCTCTTATTTATACTGCAAAACCAGTGTTTATTAACATGCATAATTTTTTAAAGGCTGTGACTCACCACGAACTTTGCTATTTCTGAATTTTCAAGGTGTTGCACTAATGAGTAAAGCTTCACATCAGCAAAAGCAGCCAGCACTGCCTGTGCAAGCCTAGGGACCCAGATCTGTGTAAGCAGAGAGAAACTGTACTTGCAACAAACCAAGTTAAATTCCAAGTTTTAACAGAGGACTACTGAATTAGTGAATGACTGTTCAGGTATGAAAATAGTCAAATAGTAGATATTCTCTATAGCTTTGTAAGCTTCAAAAATGAAAGAGTAAGGTCCTTGGGTAAGGATAGTATTTCTGCCAAAACAGAGAATGTCTAAAGTTGAACTGAAAGTGTTCAGAGATGGAAAGTAGAACTATCTGCCATTCATCTCCAATAGAAATCAAAAGGGGCTGTTGTTAGTTAGTTGTTGTGAGTTTAGTACAAATACATATTGCTAAACACTTTGGAAAACTGAACCACTGTGCAATTATAATGTAGTGGCAAACACAATCAGTATGAAACTTCAAGAGACTGATGCGGGCCAAGAATAATCCTCTGCAGTCGCAGGCATCAGTGCTGTGACTGGAGATCTATGAATGCATTCTTCCCCCCGTGAGAAGTCAGTGGGGTCTCTGTGCTCATGCATCTCTAATTGCCAGACCCAAGAGTTTGCATTTTATCTGGACAATGACAAAAATACACTGTATTTAAATACAATGCTTTTAAATTGAATTTTAGTAGCAGGTGTGCATATTTTGATTATACTCACCAGCAGCTGAACATTATCCTTAGCCAGCAGCTGTAATGCTTTGTACATGCTTGCAAAGATCAGTGGGTACGAGTAGCCCCTTAAGCTACTTGTCCATTCCCAAGTCAGGTAACCATAATTATCAATATTAAGGACAGATCATGACCAACTGAAACGAAATGCTTCACTCGAGCCATCTGGGTTGAGACCTCGTGTCCCCTTGGGCCAGACGGTGGGGTGTTTGTTGCTGGTCAAGCCAACGCCTGACTGCCGGGGAGAGGCGCGCCCGGGCGGGGAAAGCCGTGCCCAGCGTTCCCCCGCCCACGGCACCGCGGGGGCCGCGTCCCCTCCGGCCGGCGGGGAGCGATGAGGGGGCGCGGGGGCCGCGGCAGGCCAAGGATATTTGAAGACCATGCGATGCGCCACCTCCAGCGACTGCCAGTACTCGTCCGGGACGAAGCTGGTCTGGACGAGGAAGCAATTGAGCGTCCGCAGCGCCAGGGCGAGCACCAGCAGCGGCGCGGGCGCGGCCGCACCTGCGGGGGCGAGGCCGGTCCGTCACGGGTCCCTCGGGGCCGCCCCCCGGCC